>MU278544.1:0-76567 GCA_022385745.1 Cubamyces sp. BRFM 1775
CTGTCAATATATCCCCACTCTTGATCTTCTCTGAAAATTTGGCCTGTCTGCTAGGTGAGCTTTGTACTAGGCTCATGTTACAGACCACTTGTCAACCTATGCATGCATCTTAGGATCTCTTTAATGTGTGGGACCATAGTCTATAGCACATTGTTGCATTCCCTCATAGCTATGTATACACTGGATGATTAGTTGTTGTCCCATTGCAGTACATTGCACAATGTAGAGGCATAGCTTGCTATATATGGGCCCATAAAAGGGGGGTGACAATAGGACAATGTCAACATCATAGCTTCTATTGTCATACATTGTCAGGCAAATTTTTCCTGATGCCGGGACGAAGCCACGCGGCACGACAACCTGAAGCCCTATATGGGCAGGGGGTACACCCGAATATCCTCCAACTCACGACTATCTCGAACAGCATAGGGAGTTTCACTTTTGATGGGGCGGTTTTTACTACGATGAAGACGCACGATAACTTCAAACCCCTAATTTTAGCGCACGAGCTCAAGCTCGAGATTGGGGAAGGCGGGTGCGATCCGAGTCCTCAGGCTCAGAACGTCTACGTTGCCTATTACTCGTCAGATGAGGTGGGTCATGTGTGGAATCACGCAGATCACGGTGCTCATATTTCGACTATAGGCTCGTCTTATCCGAGACTTGTCTTGCTGTCCTGCAATCATCATAGGCTCGGCGGGCCCAAACGTACGAGTCAGCGGTGCAGTGTTTGCCGATCAGCTCGTCGTGCAAAATCTGGGCGATTCCATTTCCGTCGTTCCCCTCCGAACCTTGGTCCGCGCTCGATGCTCGACGCTACGGGCTATCGGGTAGGACAGCTGTTTTATGCATTGCGGCAGTGCCTGAAGGAGTTGGATAACTACTACACCAATCTGATACGGTTGATGGCGGTTCGTGGCCGGCGCGCAGGCGAAGTGGGCGTCATGCCTGGACGTCCCGCTCGTTCGTCTTCTACCGGAGTAACGCGCACTTTGCAACCGGCTCTGCTCATCGGCCCTCACTTCCAGAGATACGATGACGAGCAGGGAAAGACAGTCACGCTCACCTACAAGCGACGGCTAGCGACGGAATACCCCATGAAGGCAGTCTTTGTCGCGGAGGCAAAGACTGACACAGAGACACGAGATGTTGTGGTGAAGTTCACGCCAGTATACGGCAAGGCCGCGCACGAACTACTCGCAAGTGCGTCACCACCACAGGCGCCGAAGCTGCACTTTTGCGATGCCGTGGAGTCGGTCGGAATGTGGGTCGTCGTCATGGACTACGTGGAGGGCAAGGCAGTCGCCGGTGTCCTGCAAGATCCCGCACGGGTCGCTTCGCTCCAGAATGCTGTCAAGACGCTGCATGCCAACGGCTTCGTCTTTGGGGACCTCCGTAATCCGAACGTGTTGGAAGTAGGGGACGGTGTAATGCTGATCGACTCGGACTTCGACTGGTGCGGCAAGGAAGGGACGGCGCGATATCCGAGCGACATCCTGCTCGAGGAGGGAGTGTGGCACGCAGGTGTGCAGCGGGGTGGACTGCTGAAATATGAGCACGACTGGTATCAATTCCGTGCTCTTACTGCAGGCTAGGCGTAACAAGCAGTGTGATCGTAGACCCTACATCATTGGAGGTTTCCTGGCTCCTGATCTAGCGGGAAATCTATACAAGTGTGTGTGTGTGTGTGTGTGTGTGGGTGGGGGGTAAAGGCCAACAGATGAGGTAAAGTGGATTCGAGAAATTGCTGATAGGCTGCCCCCAACGGTCACACGTCCCCTTAGCAGGATAAGCGTCAAACTATGATGGGTGCACCTACGGTCACATACCGGTTGCCACCTAGGCCCACGGGAAGATGTCTTGACATCTTCATCTAACCAGCCACCAATGGGAATACTTCACCAGTGTGTATGCAATGCCTCGGCATCCCCAGAAGAACGATGATTGCTGTGGGTGGCAAGGGCTGGCCCTCGCTAACCATCGGAAGTTAAGACATCATCACCGCAGCCCGAGCTCGCAGCCCCGCGACGCAGCACCTCATCTAATACACCCGTGCCGGTCGCTCAAGAGGCGGACGTGGCCCTTCGCCATGATCTAGGACGAGACGAGAACACGGCTCAGCGAACTCTACATGGAATTGGAAAAACAGTGGCGGGGTGGGCCTACTCTTGTATATAAGGGAAGTTGCCAATGTATGTACCTGTAGCACTTACCCAGGAATCCAGAAGACGATCATGTCGCAGCAGAAGAGAATTACGCTCTACAGCGCGATCGTATGTGTCAACGGTCCTTGTTTTGATCGTCGCTCATGAAGGGCTTTCAGGACTCCCCCTTTCCCCACAGAGTGCGTATCAGACACACAATTTGATCACTTCGTTTTTGTATTGACGATGTCGCGCAAGGTTCGCTTGGCTCTAGAGGAAGCTAATGCACAATACGATACCATCTTGATCGACCTCATGGCCAAGGAGGAATGGTACGAAAAGAAAGTCAATCCAGCGGGAGGCAAGGTATGCTCAGGCTTACCCCGTCGTTCTACTCTCACCTGACCCAGCCGTCTATAGGTTCCCCTTCTGGTATACGGAGGCCCCGAGCTGCACCCTAACGAGGAGCCCACCGCTGACTCTGTCAAGATCACGGAGTCCATCATTATCCTGGAGTTTCTCGCCGACATCTTCCCGGAAGCCCACCTTCTTCCCGTCGACCCCGTTCTTCGTGCGCGGGCACGCCTCTTCTGCGTCGCCGTCGATACGAAGCTGTTGAGGCCGTTCATGGGCTTCCATTTCATGGGAGTGCCGCTAGATGCTCTCTTGTCGGTGCTGGAGGAGTTCCAGGCTATGCTTCCGCCTACCGGGTTCGTGGTTGGGAGATGGTCAATCGCGGATGCCGCCATCGCGCCGCTCCTGACGCGCTTGTTCATGGCGTTGAAGTACAATCTTGGCACCTTCACGCCTGAGGTCGCCAAGCAGGGGCTCGAGGCCTTTGAATCCCCCAGGTTCGATCGGCTGCGGCAGTACTACAAGGACCTCGTGGGACGTCCTAGCATGTCAAAGACTTGGGATGAGGTGTGTATCATTTATCAGTCTAATAAGCGGCAGCGGACTCACTGAAATGGTTTGCCAACGCAGGAGGCTGTGAAGGCGACCTTCCAACGGCGCCTTGATAGATTCCGTAAGACGGGTGTCATCAACAACGAATTGCGCCTTCCCGTTCCTGCCGAATGATGAGTTCTTGGAGTACGTGTCATGTAGTGGTTCTTTGCCAGTGTGTGCCTCAGATAGCTCGATATACTATTGATTTCGCTGCATGGTACAACCTCACAAAACCTGAGGATGGGTTTATAGAGGTTTGGTCGGGGTTACATGTTTTCGGAGCGTGGGTATGCTCATCTTGAGTTCCAGTACGGTTTGCGATGTCAAGAATAATACTACCCGCCGAGTGCTCGAGAACGTGAAGGACGGAGTCGCCGTTCGAGGGCGCGTATGAGGTGATCCGCTACATGAGTCTGGGCTGCGACTGCCCATCTATACTATGTAGTCACGGTTGTTCGTCAAGATGAGTTGTGGAATCAGTGCTCATCAGTGGCGCTCGTTGAGGAATTCGTCCAAAACGGGACGTCGTGTATTGGGCGCTCCTCGAAAGCACTTCGGCTCAAACCCGAGTCAACATTCCCGGTCACCTTGCTTCACCTGCCTGCACCAATCCTTGCTGAAAGCCTTACAGCCCTACCTGAAACCCAGTAAATTGCTGATCGCCTACGCTAGGAGACGGTAGCACCGCTCAATTCCCCGGAGTTGTCATGAAGGGATCCAGTGCCGCCTCGCCAGCGGTGACTCCTACGCAAATCCTCCGTGATAAACTTTCTGCTTTCCGCTTCGATGAGCAATCCACCCCTTCCCTGCGCCGCTCCCCGCGCAACCGTCCCTCAGTCAAAGCAGATCTAGAGGAAACCGAGTCGGAGCTTCCAACCGTCAGCACACCTGTGCGGAGGAAACGAGCAGCAAGCGATTCTGCTCCAACCACGGACTCTGACTTCAAGAGAGTAAGAAGTGCAAGCCGTACGAAGCTTGAGAAGCCTTCTCGCGGGATAGCGCCGCCGGAGAAATATGCTCATCTTAATCCGCTCAACGACTACTTGGGCCAAGCGCCCGACATGCTTAATGGTAAGTCGCGCCAAACTATCCAATTGACTGACTGATTTGGCTTCCATAGTTCTCTTCTGTGGCATTAAGTTCGTACTCTTGATTCAGTGTTGACTGCGTATTCTCTCAGCTCATCACTGGCATGCCAGCCCGGGGCAGTTGTCTGCGAAAGTAGGACACCACTTCGCTCACCCGACGAATCACTTCTGGGCGTGCCTGTACAGCGGAGGTGACCTCTCACAAAGTGAAATCACTTCCGCGAACCTTGAGCCTAACATCACTCTGTCAGGTTTAACAGACAGGCTGCTGAGCGCGTCAGAAGACTACACATTGCCTGATAGTTATCAGTATGGCATGGTGAGGCGCTTTCGACTTTCATTCAGCCCAGCCTGATATTTTGCTGGCCGAAGACAAACCTGGTTGAACGCCCTAGTGCTCAAGTAAGTATTACACCGGCGAATGACTTGCAGCGCCGCGGGCTATATAACGTCATATCGTATATTCAGGCAGCAGAACTTGCCAACAATGAATTCACAGCAGGCGTGCCGGCACTCCTGGCAAAGATCGTCCATAAGCGGCCGCGCATCGTGTGCTTCGTGGGCAAAGGTATATGGGACAGCTTCATCAAGGCAGCGGCGCCGCCCGCTGTTGCAAGCGAGGAGCCATCCTCTAGCGAGAACCAGTCGGCGGAGCCATTTGCTGCCGCCATCGCTCAAGTCGACAGTAATGACCCGTCTGCAATGAAGGCAAAGACTAGTAAGAAGAATGGTGCGAGGACTAAATCCTCGAAAGGGAAGGGGAAGGCTCCAAAGGAACCGTTCGCGTACGACTTGCAGCCGTACAAAGTGGTGCATTCAGATCGTAAGCGCATGTGTCGTAGTTTCTGCGTGATCGCTAACGACTGGGCACTAGCGACTGCCCAAGTACGCGAAACTCTGTTCTTCGTGGTGGTCAGCACTTCTGGGCTCGTCGCGGGCTACCAGGTGAGTGAAGGACAAGTGTGGATGATCAGTGGCTCAAGTAGTCCTCGCCCAGCGTCCAGAAAAAATCAAACAGTTCGCATTGCTCAAACAGCGTTTGGAGGAGCTCAAGGATGGCCGTCTTGATACATCCACTATGACCGTGATACCCATTCCCGAACGTATCCTTGCAGCGTGATTTGTCCATTGTACGCCATTGGTACATTGCTACTTCGATAGGCTCGCCATCGAGGTTTATTCTCATTCCCGTTCTTGACAGTGATCGGACAATTGTGAGTAAGAAAGACAACATTATATGGGATCTAGTGATACATTTTCCCGAGCACTCTGCAACGCTCGTAATATGTTACAACGGTCCGTGTACAGCACGCATATCAAGAAGGCAAGAGGAAAACATCTACTCTTCCATCGCGTCCTCATCGCTCTCCTCGCTCTCGCTATCCTCGCCCTCGGCGACGTCGATCGGGTCCAGGTCGATATCGTGGTCCGCGCCCATGTACGAATCGCAAATGACGTAGAGCTTGACCGCGTGCTGGCCCTGCGGCAGCGAGAACTCGAGGCGCACGGCCAGGCTGCGATGCACGGTGACCTTCTTGATCGCCAGGAGCTGCCGGGTCTTGGGGTCGCCGACGACGATCCACCAGTTCGCGAGCTTCTTCTTGGGGTAGAAGGGCGCGACGACCACCTCGTCATCCTCTGACGTATCCATGTCCTCGTCCGCGTCCTTGGAGAGCGAGACTTGGATAGTGATTGGCGCGCCAGCGGTGTATTCGCCCTTCGCAAGCTCGTAGTTGACGTCCAGCGTGGGGTAGGAGTTGACGAACGTTGCGACGTCGCGCCTATGGATTAACATGTCAGTACGTGACCACTTGCAAAATGTTTGAAGGATACTGACATTTGCCTCGCGTCCATTTGGAGAAGCGCGTTACGCTTGTCATCCTCCATCTCCATAATATCGTAGACGGTCTCGACACCGGCCTCCTTGCACCGCTTGACAACCTGGAACCATTGTCAGACATGATCCTTCACATTGAGAACATGATAAGTTCGTACCTCGGGCTCGAAGTGGGGGATTTGCTTCAACGGCGAGTCTGTCTCCCAGCATGCCTGCACACACATCTGCGACAAGTCCATAGCTCCGAGCGCGTTGAGCCACGCATTCGATGACATGACGTCCACGCAGGCGGACAGCAAGTTGAGGACTTTCTCCAGGACGAGCACCTGGTCAGCGGCCAAGTCTGGCGGAAGCTGGAGACGCGAGAAGTGCGCCTGTAGCAACAAGAACGTCTTGAAGTGAGGCGCCTCGAAGTCAGCCTTCTCGAGCTTGACGGGGACGCGGTCGTAGATGCGGCGCAGGAGGACGTCTTCGTGGCGGCGGATAGGGATGGACTCGAACTCCGCGGACGAGGAGACGACCTCCAGCAGGCCCTTGAGCTTCGTGCGTTCCTTCAATGACAGCGTGTACACCTCGACCGTGACATCTATGAGAAACCGTCAGTGACGTGTACAATGGACGATCACGACAGACACTCACATGAAATGTTGTAGTATGCCGCAATCATGCCCAAGTTGAGTGGCGATACATCCATCTCGTCCTCTGGTGGTGGGTCAGTCGGTTGCTACGTCATGGTCTACGAGCGGGCTTACCGATAGAGATACACTTCGAGTTGACAAGGTCGTTGAGGGTGTTCTCCACCAACTCCGACAGATGGTCCGACAGATGCTGATGGCTGACGTTGTGAAGGTTGTAGTAGTTCGGGTTCTGCGTCATACGGCGGTAGAAGTATGTCCATGTCAAGATGTCCTATAATGGCGTGTCAGCATTCGGCATACACGGATAGCATGGCCCGCCAACTCACCATCGCGTCCTGCTTGTTCTCAATCGTCTTGACCGCGATCTCCGCCAAGAAATAGTCATGGAGCATGTGCGTCGGAAGGTGGGACTCTATGGGAAGACCCTCCGCAAGGAACTTCTTGTAGAAGTCCTTCCGAGTCTGCTGGCACATCAGCACCGCACGGCTCTTCTCGTCTTCGAGCGGGCGACAAGCGCGGCCCATCATCTGCAGAACGTCCATGACGGGGTAGTCGACATAGCGGTGCTCTTTGCCCTCGTAATACTGGACGCCCATGATGATCACCATGTAACTCGACACGGGCAAGCTCCACGCGGTGTCCTTCGACGCGATCAGGACCTGGATAGCACCATGCTGGAATAGGCGCTCCACGATCCGCTTGTCTTGCTTGTTAAGCGCTTCGTGGTAGTAGCCGATACCGTGCTTCAGCGTCTCCTTGAGACCAGCGTCGGTGACGTGCTCCAAGTGAGGCTCGAGGTCAGCCTCCTCCACATGCAGGAAGCGTGTGGAGTTGTCGTCGGCTCCGCAGTGAGTGATGATGTCGTCGGCAGTAAGTCGGCACTGGCGGCGCGAAGGAACGAAGACGATGACGGGCTTGTGAGGGGAGTACTCACAGATCGCGAGGTATGCGGGCTTAGACATGGCGATCATCAGGGAGGGGAAGTGGGGGATCTGGAAGCTCTGTATATGGATGTCCATGTCGAGAGGACGGGCACTGTAGACCTATCAGCATCACATCCGAACAAATTAGTAGATGTCTACATACCTCGGCGGGAAGTTGAAGATGGCATGCGAGGGGGCACCCATCCATTCGCCCAGGTCACGCGCGTTGGCGAGGGAGACGCCGCATGCAACAATACGGGTCTTCATCTCCGTCTGCGCAGAGACATAGCGCGTGCGGGAGATGACAACTTCGTACGTCGGGCCAACCTCACCACCTACGAGCTGAACCTCATCGGCGATCAGCAGGCCAATAGTCTGCACATTCTTCCTTTGGCGCCACCTCCGAGAGAGGACATCCCACTGTATACTGTGTCAGACACGGTTATGTCAAGAGAGGGAGGATTGTACTGACCTGAGTAGGCGTGCAGATGATGAGGTCGCCCTTTTCCAACAACCGCAGGTCCGCGCTCGTCTCGCCAGTCAAGCTCACGATCTCCTTGCCGCCCTGGAGGTTGCCGAACCTCTTGCGCCACTCCTCGACGCGCATGTCGACCATTTCCTGATACGGCTCGATGCACACTGCCCTCTTGTGCTCGCGCTTGCTCCAGAGGCGCAACAGCGCGAACTCTGCACAAATGGTCTTGCCGCTTCCCGTAGGGGCGCCGATGAACACGTTGTCGTCGGTCGTGTAGAGCGCTTGGAAGACTTGCGTCTGGATCTTGTTGAACGTCTGGATGGTCGAGGAGTAGATGCTCTCGAACTCCTTGTTGTGCAAGGCGGAGAGAGGCAGGGGCTGGAGGTCGAGGAGAGGGGTCGGCGTCGGGAACTTCTCGGGGAGGATGAGGTGCTTGAACGAGATGGGAAGACGGGTCTCGGCGTGGAGCCAGCGGTCAGAGACGATCGAGATGTAGTAGTTCGGAGGTACGGGCTCGAACATAGGAACCGTAAGCGTCACGTAGTGCTCATCCTCAGCGTACCTCTGCCGGAGAATGAAGGTGTCGTGGAAAAGGATGATCTCGCCATCGACGTCTTCAACGAGAATCCAGAATGACTCGGCTCCACCATGGATCTTCTCATCCCACCGGAAATCAGGGATGATGGTAAGGTCGATGCGAAGTAGCGTGCGGGTGATAGGTTGTACTTGGGCTTGCAACCTATTGGATCATTGTCAGCCCTGCATCCATTACATCGTGCTCTTGGTGGAATTACTTACTGAAGCTTGGGGAAACTGTGCACAAGCCTGTGTACCAATCGTCCAGCGTTCTGGATGCCGATGAGCTCGCCGATCTCCGGAGGGCTCTGCGAGGAAATTAGTGACAGTCATACAACATAACGTATATGGTCTCACCAAGTCGAAGTAGCGGTACCAGGGCTGTAAAGAATTATGAGCACATGTGCATATAACAATTTGTTGACTACGACTCACGAATTGCTTTGCTTCCGCTTTGCGGATGATCTCCGCAGGTACACCCTTGAACTGGCGCAGAGGCGTCATCGAACCCCACCTGAAATTATGATGTGAGCGCATGGCCACAAGATGGTCTCATCGACGACTTACATTCGCCGCTCTACCATCTTGCACAGGTCAAGAGCCGCCTTCGCCGGTACGGCCCAGCCACGCTTCAAGCAGATCTCGAAGATAGCTCGGATGATACTACAAATAGACGTTCAGTTGATATACACGACGTACAACAAAGGCTCAGCACTCACCGTCCAGCTGACTGCTGAACATAGACCATGTCGGCAACCAGTGCGAAACCTGGAGTACAAGTCAGCGATCTACTGGTTGTTATATATCATATGCGAACACGCACCTTCCAGTTTGAGCTGCGAGATGTACGCCTGCAGAAGGACGTTGATCTTCGCCGCAGGCTCCTCGACGGACTCCTTGACGGGAATCGGAACACGCTCGAGCAATTTGCCCAGCTCAAGTTTCTCCTGCGTAGAGGATGAGATTTTGTACAGAGACAAAACAACCACAATAACTTACGTCCTGCCGAACCGGGATGAGCTTGAACTCGTTCGAGAGCGCGAACACACGGAACAGCTCGATCGTCGACATCGTCGGGCGGAGGTGCTGGTTGTACGTCGCCATCGAGCTGTACGTCACGTAGTAGTGCGACGCGATCCGGCCGAGCTCTGTGCTGTGGAACCGCCCCGTCGACCGCTCGTACTTGATCAGGTGGCACTTCTCGAGCAGCGCCGCGGCTGTGTGCACGATGTCCGCGCGCTTCTGGACGAGCGTCGGGTCGCCCTCGAGGTAGTCCACGCCGACGCTGTACAGCACCGGGTCCTTGAGCATGCGCACGTAGAGGTACGTGTAGCCCAGCCACTGCACGGCTTCGTCACGGTTCCGGATGGTGCCAAGGACGATCTCCGCGTTGAGGTTGTCGGTGAGCTTGGAGACGAACTGCGACTCGATAGGGAGCTGCTGGTTCATCAAGCTGAGGTAGTACTGGAGCTCGGAGTGGTTGGTGATGATGATACCCTCGCCGTACGTGTCGTATTGCGGACGGCCAGCGCGACCGAGCATCTGCAAAACATCCTGCGACGACAGCTCGACCCAGCGACCCTTCTCCGGGTTGTAGATCTGGGTACCCTTGATGATGACGGTATGTGCGGGAAGGTTGACACCCCACGCAAGCGTCGCCGTACAGACCAACACTTGCAGATGACCGTCCGCGAAGAGCTCCTCAACAAGCCCACGGTCCTCCCTCGACATACCCGCATGGTGGATACCGAAACCGAACTGGAGTAGGTCCTTGAGGTTCGGGTCCTTGACATTGTTCGTTTCCTCAAGGAGAATCTCGCGCGTCGCGCCCTCAGGCTTGACGAACTGCGTGATGGTCTCCTTCTCGATGGCCATGTCGCGGATGAACTTCGCAGTCTTCGCCGTCTCCTTGCGCGAGTGGACAAAGACAAGCGTCTGGTTCTTCCCAGCTTGGTCGAGCACCTTCTCGTAGCAGACCTCGTTCATGACCTGGTACCGCTTGATCGCCTTCTTCTCGGTAACACCAATGAACTGCTGCTGAAGCGCGCAGGGACGGTACGAAGCATCAAAGTAGAAGAGACCCTTCGCGGGATCGACACGGAGGAAGGTCGCCACGTCTTGGTAGTTCGGCAGCGTGGCCGAAAGACCGACGAGCCGCACGTACTCGTTCGTCTGCTCCATGCGGCGGATGGTACGCGCGATGACGGACTCGAGGACTGGGCCACGGTCATCATGCAACAAGTGAATCTCGTCGATGATGATGAGACGTACGAGGTTCGTGTAGCTCGTGTCCGTGCTCTTGCGCGTGATGACGTCCCACTTCTCCGGTGTCGTGACGATGATCTGCGTCTCCGAGATCTGCTGCTTCGTCATTTGCGAGTCACCGGTGAGCTCTCCGACTTTAACGCCGAACACTGCGAGTCGTGAGCTGAAGTTGCCGACCATCTCCTGCACGAGGGCCTTCATCGGAGCGATGTAGACAATCTTGAAGGAGTCGAGGTCGAAAGTTCCGGTCGCCTCATCGCGGTACTTGCCCAGCTCGTTGAGAATCGTGAGCATAGCGACGTTAGTCTAGTTTCAACATCAGTCGCTGTTTAAGTTCAAACGAAGGTCATCATGACTACCCACCTTACCGGCACCAGTCGGTGCGCAAAGCAGAAGGGGCTCGTCTGTGCCGAATGCGATCGGGTACAGCTTGCTCTGGATACGGTTGAGGGTGCGGTAACCCTTGAAGCCCTCACGCGCCCACTCTGGCAAAGACTCGATTTGGACAAAGTCCGAGTCGTTCGCAGGCTTGGACTTCGGCGCAGGGACGTGGATCTCCTCGTAGCCCTTCTTCGCGCGCTTGAACGAGCCCTCGGGAAGCTTGCACTTCTTGTTCGACATGAGATGGCCACCCTGGCTGAACGCCATGCTCTCCAGGTCCACAGTCGCCTTCGGTTGGACAGTAGATCCCGGGGCGAGCGTCGCCGTCTTCGGAACCGCTTCAACCTTGGGCTTCGAGTCGACGTCCATCGCGTCTGTCGCAGTCTTAGCCTTCCGGTCTCCAGCCAGTTCGCGCAGAATCCAGCCGACACCCTTCTCGCGCATCGCGACCTCAATGTTGACCCGTTCGTCCGCATCGCTACGCATAAGCTTCGTGCACCACACGATAACGTCGCGGTTCTTGACGAACTTGCGAATGAGAGGGAAGTGTTGGTAGTCGAAGAGCTCCATAAGCTGGTTTTCGCAGTCACGGACGCTAGACTCCGAACCAAGGATGGACAACACTGAGGAAGCCTTGTCTGCAGCGGTGACGGGATCGGGGTATACTTCTGAGATCTGGCGCTGGACCCAGAAGGCGTCGATGGAGTGTGGGGAGATGATATCCTTGTCGACCTGGGCTTTGCCTTGCTGTGCGGAGGAGGACCCACCAATGACCAACTCGTCCTCGCCTTCTAGCGACTCAGGTAATGGCTCAGCGCCCTCTTGCGCCTCTTCCTCTTCTTCATCAGACTCTTCTCGAACCTCGAACCCTTCATCCTCTTCCTCCTCTTCCTCTTCTTCGTCGAAAACAACGGCGACACCCATCTCGTCATCAATCTCCGCCTCTTTCTTCTCCTGGTCCGGGTCGGCGACCTGCTCGTCCTCAACGCCGTAGTCGGTAATCTTCTTGGACAAGTTGATGAGCTGCGAAAACTGCTCATTCGAGACAGGCCCCAGGATCTCTTCGACCTCCTTCTTCTTGTCGAAATCCTTGAGGTTCTCGTTCTTCAGCGCCTCCAACACCATGTCGGCAGCGCTGCGGACGACATCCTGTGCTTGGTCACCGAGAGCCTGGTGAACGCTAGCAAGGATGAGCTCGTAGACTTCCCGCGTCTCGGCTGTCCTTGGACGATAGGTGAGGCCCTCTACGTCCTCCGTCGCCTCGATAATGTCGGTGTAGCCGAAGCCAGTCACGTCGGCCGTCCTCCGCTTTGGCTTGTCCGCGACCTCCTGCCTCTCCGCAGCCTTCTTCTTCTTCTTTTCCAAATCTTTTGGCGCTTCGCGCTGCACGCGCGAGCCCATCTCCTTGGGGTCTATGCGACCGACGAGGGACTGAGGGGCGCCATCCGGTTCCTTGTCACGGCGAGGCAGAGACGAACGGTCGGCAGTCAAGACAAGAGAAGAGATAGCAGCATAGTTGTAGCCTGACCAATCCCGTTTGCCAGACATGATAGAAGCAGTAGTGAGAAGGGAGAGTGGGGGTCGTCGAGAGTGTCCTCGACGTCGTGGACGGCGTTGAAGGATGGAGGTCCAGTTCTGCGACCTTGTGACGCCCAAACTTTGGTCAGCAATTCCCGATTACTCACTCAGCATCCAGCGCTTATTGGAGCACTTCTGGGCGCTCTTCAATGCGTTCTTACCGAACGTCTGTGATCTCGCCGCAACATTTCTACTCATTATATGCAACTTGCAGGCCCGGGCAAGTCGTGTATTCGCAATATGTAAGCACCATTTATGACTAAGCAGTTAAGCGTGTTTTTTCAGCATTCGAACTAATCTTGTTGGTAACACCATTGAAATCCAGTGCACTGCGTTCCAAGGTACATGGCGACATCGACTTGACCAACCGTTTTCTCAATGCGTTCTCGCGAATTTCACGTCCATTTCAGAGTGTACACCATTCAATCCATCGCTAATAATACAGCAAGATCGACATTAACGAGACTGGTCGAATAACGTCCCGGGTATAAGTATTGTACGCGGACACGTCCCGAGTCTTTAGGCGTTCTTGTTGATCTCCTGCTGCGCCTCTCCCTTGTCATGGCGGATGTTGCCTGTATAAAAGTGAGTGTGTGCTAGTCAGTACAAGATTTGAGCGTATTCACCAGCTGTCTCTTGCTGACGATCACCAGTGACAGCGCCGACGACGGCGTCCTTCTTGCCACCGAGACGGTCCATAGTGCCTTCCGCGTAGCCCTTCGCCTGGGCAGCCTGGTACTCGGCCTCGCCCTGGGCGTGCTCCTCCTTGCCGGACTGCTGCCATGACTGGGCGCCAGTGAGGTTGCCGATGGTCTCGACCACGTTACCCTTCATGGAGTGGTACTGGCCGGTGGTCTTGCTGTTGGTTATGCGATGTGTCAGTACGAGGTAAGGAGAAGAACGTGAGAGGGAACGTACTTGGGCTCGCCGTTGTTGTTGTAGGACATGGTGATGGTCGTGAAAGTGAGGAAAGAGGAGTTGTAAGAGTGGTTGTGGTTGTGTGAGGGATGTTCGTAGAAGTCGTGAACGGTTGTTGGTGAAGATACGAGCCAAACGGCCGTGCTTATATAGCCCTGGCAGGAGAGGCAGAATGTAGAGAGGGAATGACGTCAGAGTGTATGGGGAACACATCGGGAAGGTGTTGGCGTCATCGAGCCAAGCTGCGTTGATTGGCTCCACTGAGTCAGACACGGTGTCCACTGTCCATCCAGCGCGAGGAGCCACAACGCCCGTACTTACCGCCTTCGACGTCACCTCCTTGGCCCACGGCGAGGAATGGACTTGCCAAGAGAGCGTCGGTGGCGTTCCAGACCATCCCCGTCACCGTCGGCGTCGTCGGGCAGTAAGTAGCTTGAGCGGCCTCAACACGTGCTCGCAATACAAGCACCTCCAGCCAAGTCGCCGGAACATACAGTAACTGCAGTGACAGTGCCCGAGTACCCGGTCCACAGGTGGTCGTCCTACAGCCATTTCGAGCACTTATCGACCACAGGTTTGACAGGTTTCCCGCTGCGGTCTTCCGATATCCCGTATATATAGCTTTTCTATGAACCGATCACTCCGGCAGTAATCCTACTCGGTTCAAACCGTGCACCCTGCCATACATATTCGCAACTTTCAAGCCCCGCTTGCAAACGACGACCATGTGTGCACACTCGAGCAGACAGTCTGTACAACGACCTCTTTCAACTTGATTACCACAGCTTGGCTTGTCCAGTCAATGACTTCTACTCCGGCCCAAGGCTCCTGCTGGCAGCCGTTGTTGTGGAGATTGTTGCTGCTCAGTGTCATCTTCCATGTACTCGCCCTCAGGATGGCCTTTGAGGGACTTTTCACCAACGACATAGTCCATGGCATGGCTCAACATTCGCAGGCACATGCAGAGGCTAAACGAATCGTTCTCTTTGTTGGTCTGTCCGTATTCTCTATATTCAGCGTTGGAGCTCACCTCGTGCATCGTACTTATCAGCGGACGGTCTTCGTGCGGACCTTCTCTTCGCGCCCAATTCTTTCAAGAAGGCAGTTGCTGGAGCGCCACGGGTTGTTGCACCTCATTTGCGATCCATCGTTGAGAACCGTGGCGCATTCGGCGTCTCGCATGCTCGCATACCCACTGAGAGTAGGCACGGTCATATTGCAATCATAGGTACAGAGGCTTCGTTGGCAATGTTTCGTCTCCTTGACAGAATTCACTGATATCCCAGTTGTTCCCCAGGAGGGGTACACGAAGATGTATCCGATATTACCAAAGTACGAGATCAGTAGCCCGTCATCTGCCTCTTCATGTTGACAACTCGTGAGTACTTCCTAGGGCTGGGCAGCAACACCTGTAAGGTCTCTTTCTTCCGTCTCATGACGGGGATGCTAGAATAATTAGTGTGATATCAGGCCGAGACGAACTTCGACTCTGTCTTCAACCAGTCCGCAGCGACCTTCGCGTTCGGCGCTCCTGACATTCTCCCCATCTTCTCTCATCGGGGGAAAGTAGACATGTGGAGTTACGCTGAGATTCAAGTCGACCCCACGGACGGTGAGCGAGCTTCGCTGACTGACCAACGCCCTCACTCACTATTGTGAGAAGATGCGAGAATACTGGACCAATGGGTGCTGGGGAAGCTACGGCAGCTCTTCACAAACTCTACTGCAGATTCCGGGTTGGACGCGTGGCTCCGCGGGGATCGTGTCGTGTTCTTCCTGCATCTCGGTGGATTAGACTCTGCCGGCCACTTCCATAGGCCTTTTTCGAAGGTACGCAGGCCGTGTTCCTGATCAATAACGTAGTCGCGTACAAGCGGTTCCCAGGAATACATGGCCGGTATACAAGCTGTGGACGGGATTGTAAAGCAGGTCGAGGAGCTTATGTCTGAGTTCTATGGCGACGACGATACCGCATACATCTTCACCTCGGACCACGGGATGTCTCTCATCGGGACCCATGGCGATGGGCGTAAGATGTCTTCTCATTTCTGTTGTGTACGGTGTTACTTACACGGGCCATACTGACAGATCCCGACAACACCCACACGCCGTTGATAGCATGGGGCAAAGGCATTCGCGGACCTTTGCCAGACAGGGTACCATCGTCGCACGACGAGTATTCTGCCTCCTGGGAACTATCACATCTCCTGCGACGAGATGTCGAGCAGGCTGACATCTCCGCATTGATGTCGTCGCTACTTGGTACCAATTGGCCGGTGAACTCGGTGGGGGTTCTTCCTGATGTGGATCCGACTAGGCCGGGTTATCTTCAACCGAAAGAGGGCGAGGAGACGTTGGCGCAAGCAGCGCTTGTCAACGTCCAGGTACGAGCAGTTGATTGGGGTGTTAGACGCGTTGATCATGCTAACGCAGGGCTGACCTCCAGGTCCTACTCGAACACTATAGCATGAAGTGCGGTATGTGTCTTCATTTCGTCAAGCATATGTTGAGCATAGGTACGACAGACTCACCCCCGCCTATGTTGCAGAGCAGAGGCGGCTGAATTCGCGGTCCGACTCCTGCGAAGACTTTGCTTACAGTGCTATGAGTAGAAGCACTGAAATGGAGAACTTACTCCGCGATGGACAATACTCTCAGGTGCGATTGCAAGCCCTGTCTCTCATCCAGGACATCCTGGCCGGGTTGCGACATCTACAGACGTAAGTCCTGTGTATCGAATGTAAGCTCTGGTCCTTACACATAATAACGGCTTCACAGCTCCGACCGCCCTATAATTACCGCACTGGCTGTGGCTGGATACGTCGGCTGGGCTGCTTACATTGCGGTCAAGTCCACTCAGCAGAAGACTTTTTCTGAAGAGCCAAGGAGTACAATACCTATCCTCCATCGCGTCGCCGCCCTAGCAACTTGCGGATGTTGTTGGGCGGCCTACATTTATCAGAGCTTACCTCCTGCGTACTACCTGTATGCGGTACTTCCGGGCTACTTCTGGTTCTCCGTCGTAGCCGACGCTAAGCCTTCGCTGTGGCGATTATATGAGAGAGGCAGCCTTCTGCGTGGGGCTCTCGTCATCGCCGCTCTAGAAAGCATGGTGGTACGTGCGCATTCGTCGTCTCCGTCGCAGTCCTGACACACAGCAGACGTTCAGATCGGGTACACATACCGGATCGTATGGAGCATCTGGTCCATCGTCATCGGCACGGTCTGGCCTGCTGTATCGTTCCCGAGGGCGCTGCTCTTCGCACGCCGCCGCCTGTCCCTTGCATGGATGACCTGCTGCCTCGTCTCCGCTGTCTTTCCACTGCTTGACGATCATCAGGAACAGAGTATTGCGGCCATGTAGGGCTTCCGTATACTCTTCGATTCTTATTTGAACAATTCTCTTCATAGCATGGCTGGAGCCCTATTGATGGGAGTCGTCGGTCTCGGCATCCTCAGGACGATGAGACAGATCAATGACCGAGAACGGCGTCGCGTACGGATCATCACCTGCTGGCTCGTAGGTCATTCTACGCCTCCTAGCCTGATAGGCCCAGACTAAGTATTGCGTATTGCAATCTTGTGATCTAAAGCTCTTCCAGTTGGCTTTGAGCGCTACCCTAGTTGGCCTCATTATACGGCACCTTGAGACAAAAACCCACGTACCGTCCTATTATCGCAGCGTCGGCTGGTTCAGCTTCGGTGGGCATCTCATCCCTCTATGCCCTCGCCGTCGTATATTGACGCTGCCGTCTATGTCATTGATCGTTAACTAGTCTCTACTGTCGTTACGCCCCTGGTCGTTTCCTTGGTGCTGCGCGACCTACAGAGCCGACTCTTGAGCGTGTTCCTCGGGTTCGGCGCCTTCTTCATCTGGCTGGCCATACGTGCCGAAGGGCTTTTCTACGTCGTTTACTCGCTGACGCTCCTTCTATGGGTGGAAATGGAGAGCGCTCTACGGTCGTTCCAGCTTCAGCGAACGATAGTTTCCACGACAAATCAATCACGTACCCGTGCAAATTCACAGCTGCACCATCCACAGGCGGAGGATCTACGGATAGCGGTGTTCTTCGTGTTCTTCTCACAGGTAGCATTCTTTGGTGCAGGAAAGTGAGTACGAGATCTCCATGGGCTTGACTGCATGATGTCTTTCCATTGATCCATGTCATGAAAAGCGTGCCCTCCATATCGTAGGTAGCTCACGTTGAGTGCACTCGAATGCTCCCGCTGATGCGAGCCGTCTCATAGCGCGTTCTACTTGGCACCTGTGTACCGCCTCGTCCCAGTCTTCAAATATGACTTGATGACTGCGCTTCTGGTAGGGACTCACCTTTGCCCCGGTGCGATCATACTGAGCCTCTGCAGGTTCTCAAGATCTTCGCACCATACATGATCCTCGGCACGGCCACCTCTCTGCTCAACGCCCGACTTGGTCTTGCCCCCTTCCGCGTTCTCCTCGTCGCATTGCCCCTCCAGGCAGGTGCGGACAAAACTGCTGGCAAGCTTCGTATATTGTGAAAGGCTGACGGCTCCCCCGCCTGAATCGTAGTGATGCTGCTCACGCTCTTCCTGAACATCACGGACGCAGGCTCGTGGCATTTGATAGGGCATAGACTGAGCTGCTTTTGCGCCTGCACGTTCTTGCTGCTGTTCTCGGAAGGAGCATGCATCGCGGGAGAGCTTCTCATGCTTGGCCATGCACGATGTGACCGAGACGCGGTCCCTGAATTCGACGATGCAATGCAGGCATACTAGAGGGTGACTCCGTCTTAGAGCAGCATTAATTGTGGCAACGTATCGAGATGTACATCCGTCTTTTCCTAGAAATCATTCACGTTGCGAGATAGCGCAGCCTGATCGTGCCTCAACCTAGTTTTACCAGGCGTGGTGGCCCCCAGTCACAAATATGCTATCGAGAACGTCAGTAATGGCAAAAAGTCGTAATAGTACAGAATGACGTACTCAGACCCAGTGCAGTATGAGCTCGCATCACTCGCGAGCCAGGCGACCGCGCCCCGTAGCTCGTGCGGCTTCCCAAAGCGCCTCATGGGGTTCATGTTGGCCAAGGCGGCCTCGGCTTCAGGAGGCATTTTCTCCAGTATCCTAAGTTGCGTGGGTGAGACGACAACTAACAACGGATGTCAATGAGATGAAGAGAGGCGTACTTCGTCTTGATGAACGCGGGGCTGATCGAGTTGACCCTGATGCCCTTCGGTGCGAGCTCACACGCGAAGTTGCGGCACATCTGGATGGCAGCGCTCTTGGAGAGGTGGTACGGGAGGATCCGCATGTTCTGAATGATGAACGTAAGCATTCTGATTTTGATTTTGGCACAAGGAAATGTGTGCACGGTACCGGGATTGCTATGTAGCCCGTCAGGCTGGCGATCACGATGATGCTTCCGCCGTTACCGAAGCGGGCCATTTGCTGCCCGGCGACCTGCGCGGTATATACCACACCGTTCAAGTTGACGTCCATGATCTGAAGCGAAGGCGTGTCGTTCAACATTCCTGGTTCCTGGATAGCAATCCCGGTGTAGAAGGAACCCCACCTTCTGCATATCTTCCCCCTTGACTTCGAGACAGTCGTGCTCAGGTCCGCCGATACCCGCGCCAGCAACGCAGACGTCGAACCGGCCCTCCTTGTCTCCTATCATATGACCGACCTTCCACATTCCCTCCTAAATGCGAGCCCTTGAGTATGGTTCCAAGAGCCCCAGCGCCAGAACACCAACCTGGTCAGAGACATCGGCGCTGATGTACTCAAGTCTTCCCTCCCCGGCCTTCCCTTCCATGCGGGAAACATAGTCCTTAACCTTCAGCCACTCTTCACTGGGAGTCGGGGCTATGTCGAGGCAATAGACCGCCCGTGCGCCTGCTTCAATGAAGGCGAGGGCGCTCTCGAGACCGAGGTCGCCATTTGCCCCGGTGACGAGAGCAACCCTGTCCTGTAGAGAGAAATCCGTGTTGAACAAAGTGGGCTGCACTAGTGCGGGTAATTGCGTTAACGAATATACGAGCTCGCGATGTAAAATGATCTCACCTGGTCCAGATCCTGCTTGCAACGCTCTTGCCACACCGGTGACGGGTTCAAGAGCAGGAGTGGATGTGTTTGCGGACATGTCGGAGGGGCTGTTGGGCTGGTGTCAAGAACGGGGTTGTTCGATCTAGTGTGAGGTGCTGCGTCGAGACATACGACTACGATGGCAGGGTTATATGGCCCTCTGTGCTAGCAAGGGTCATCGTGAACTACAATGCTCTGCAACCGGTACGCTCGGCTTCGGTGTCGGGCACGGACTGGGGCCTGTACGCCAGTAGGGTTGTAAGTACCGCGTAATAGGTAATAGTCAGCCTTACCGCTCGGAAGTAACGAATGCAGCCGTCCAGTGATCCCGCATGCTATTGCATTTGATGTCGTACGGTGCCAATTTGATCAGATGTCGAGTTTCCGTGAAGCGATCGGAGCTATCGCAGGCAGCTTGAATATCGTCTGGCATCAACTAGGTATCACTGTCACTGTCAGGAAACCGAGTACAAGCGCGGCTCAGACGGCGTCCATGGGGGACGGGGCGCTGAGTGCGTTAATCAAGTCGGTGGTCTTGAACCACGAAAAACACAGATACTTCAGCCATTAAAGCCTCACATTCCGTCGTCGACGCGATGACGCTGGTGACGTTCATGTTGCCTCCATACATTGCAAATAACTCTGGGTCATACAGTCCGTTACGTGCTCACCAAGCCTGGTGCCCTCCGGATACAAATATGCTGCAGATCATGTCAGCACCTCGGGATGCAACCGCGCATACAAGAACACAACGTACTCGCTTCCAGTACAGAACGAACTTGCATCGCTCGCAAGCCAGGTCACGGCTCCTCGCAACTCGTGCGGTTCTCCGATTCGCCCCATAGGTCCGAACCTACCCAACGCTGCCTCTGCGTCGGAGACTCCCAGTATCCCGGAGATCATGCTAATCGAGTGGTTCGGCCGTCAGCAATGAGCGCAGTATCCTTGGACGCACGTTGACGTACTTCGTTCTCATGAAACCAGGGCTGATTGAGTTTACCCTGATGCCCTTCGGGGCAAGTTCACAAGCGAGGCTCCGTGTCCTCTGCAGCACGCCACCCTTGGCGACCGCATAAGACGTACTCCCAGGGTCCTAACAAATCATGGGTCTGTCAGTTCCTCATACTCTATCAGAGAGGAGGACAAACTTACCGTCAGCATGCATGCCACACTTCCAAGAACGCTAGCCATCAGGATGATGCTCCCGGGGCTATTGAAGCGCACCATCTGCTTTCCCGCAGCCTGTGCCGTGTACAAAACACCTTTGAGGTTCACGCTGAGGACCTGGACAGTCTCAGAGTCAGTGGGTCCGCGGAATAGTCGTTCGGCGATACCACTAGCCTGACCTGGTCGAAGGCATCTGCGGTAATCTCGAGGCTCTGTGCACCGTTGCCTATGATCCCCGCTGACGCGACACACACGTCTAACCTGCCCTCTTTATCACCAATGGATTCCCCTACTTTCAGCAAACGCTCCTTTTCACCAATAAATCAATACGAGAATGATGTCGTAAGGCAAGTCGTGTATTACCTGGTCGCAGACGCTCGAGCTAATGTATTCGAGCCTTCCTTCGCCTCCAGTACCTTGCATGCGGGAAGCGAACTCTTTCACCTTCGTCCACTCTGGGCTCGGCTCAGCGGCAATGTCTACACAGTACACCGCCCGCGCCCCAGCCTCAACCAAAGCGAGAGCACTCTCGAGGCCCAAGCCGCTGTTGGCACCAGTGACGAGCGCGACTCTGTCGGCTAGGGAGAACTCCTTGCTGAACAGCGTGGGAGTCGGGGCTGTCCGTGTGAGAACCTTCAGCAAACGTTTGGGACGCCGTTGCAAACACAAACGGAGACGTACGCGTCTGTGAATTATCTTGCAGAGCTCTGGCTACGCCCACGGGCCCGTATGGGTATTGAGCACCGGATTTGAGAGATGAGGCGGAGGGCATGCGGGCCCGCTGGACAATACTAGCGCTTCTGATGACGTGAAAACTGCCTCTAATACCGCGCGACAGCATCATACAGCGGATAGATCAAGGGGGTTGGGAGGGAGGAGACAGCACACTGCCCGTGATAAAGGTAACGATGCGTCTAAGGCCTTGTGTGAAAGAGGTGGTCGCAGTTCCCAGGAGCCTTCAGTGAGAAGCGGAGCCTTCAGTGAGGAGCAGACACGAGACCGCCAAGGGTCTTCTATCCGCAGCCTCTGATAGCCTCTGCATGAAAGCTATCGATACGCCCGAAGCCGTAATCGTTATGCTGCGTCAGAATGGTGTTGTCAGTATTCCCTCAGCCTGCAGCCAGTGGTCCTATTAAGTAGCATGCTGCACGCACCTGAACATGTCTTTTTTTCAGTTGTACTCAGCTGGCAAAAACTCGGTATAAGCCTTAGTTGTTCGCATCGTAAAGCTTTTCAGAGCTTTCATGCACGTCGGGTGTGGATAGATGTAAAGTCGGCACGCTCATAGACAATGATGTTCTACTAAGTAGTAGCACCCACAGCGAGCGCTTGACGCCAACAAACCGTCGCCTGCAGCTCAGCTATCTCCTCGTGTCTCATAGTCAGTTCCTGGGGCTTATCATCAAGGGCGAACATTGAGGAGCGCAAGCCAGAGTGAAACGGATGGCACTAGGTATCGTGCGCAAGCCTAAGGGTGCGCGGACGAGGTAGTAAGCGCCCTACACGGGAACGAAGCGGAGTCTGAAAGGCCTGTGGTCCGTTAACCTAAGTGCGCTGGTGGGTTTGACGAACTTCTCATGCTCACCTCTACTACGCATCGGAAGCTTCTTGACATACGGCCTAGCTGTCACCCCGGGCGAAAGGACTCCAGACTGTAGGACTGCGCGCCGAGTGCACCTACTACACAGCTACATACCAGCAACTGAGGATATACTTCCAATTGGATCGAGGCACAGCTTTGCGGGACCCCCGTCGTCGCGCGACGATGGCGGTGATACATTGTCTCGAGTGTATATTCACTGGCACGCAAATGCCCTTGGGTCGCATATCAGCGTTCGCTTACATGTTCACCAAGCTTGGTGCCCCCCGGATACAAATACGCTACACACTGTGTCAGCAAGCCGACCTGCAGCCACGCGAAGAAAGCTTGGAGGCGACGTACTCGCTTCCCGTGCAGAACGAACTAGCATCGCTCGCAAGCCAGGTAACCGCTCCTCGCAGTTCGTGCGGCTCCCCAACTCGCCTCATGGGTGTGAAGTTGCCCAAAACGTCTTCCCCTCCGGGAGCGTCCAGTATCCCTCCGATCATGCTGCCCGAGTGATAGAAGCGTCAACGCTAAGAGCGTGATACCTTCTGAGGGGCATTCACTTACTTCGTTCTCGTGAAAGCAGGGCTGATTGAGTTCACCCGGATTCCCTTCGGGGCAAGCTCAACAGCGAGGCTTCGCGCCATCTGCAGCACACCCCCCTTGGCGACCGCATAGGACAGGCTACCTGGCTCCTGCGGAATCGTCAGTATGTCAGCGTCATTAAGTCCATCGGTGGTCGCGAGGAACATTGACTGACCTCCAATCTGCACGCCACGCTCCCCAGAACGCTAGCCATCAAGATGATGCTCCCCGGGCTGTTGAACCGCACCATCTGCCTGCCGGCAGCCTGCGCCGCGTATAGGACGCCCTTGAGATTCACGCTGAGCACCTGGGTAATCGTACAATCAGCGGACGTGCGGACCGGATGTTGAGCTATAGGGTCTCGACCTGGTCAAAAGCATCTGCGGTGACATCGATGCCCTTCGCGCCATTACCTATGATCCCCGCTGCCGCGACGCACACGTCCAGCCTACCCTCTTTATCACCAATCGATTCTCCTATTTTCAGCAGACGCTCCTTTTGACGAAGGGATTGGCATCATGAGATTGATACACATGGAGGCAAGTTCGGTTTTACCTGGTCGCAGACGCTCGCGCTAATGTATTCGAGCCTTCCTTCGCCTCCAGTACCTTGCATGCGGGAAGCGAACTCTTTTACCTTCGTCCACTCTGGGCTAGGCTCAGCGGCGATGTCTACACAGTACACCGCCCGCGCCCCGGCCTCAACCAAAGCGAGAGCACTCTCGAGGCCCAAGCCGCTGTTGGCACCAGTGACGAGCGCGACTCTGTCCGCGAGGGAGAACTCCTTGCTGAACAGCGTGGGAGTCGGGGCTGTCCGTATGAGAACGTTTAGCAAACATTCGGGACGCCATTGCAGACACAAACGGAGACGTACGTGTCTGCGAATTGTCTTGCAGAGCTCTGGCTACGCCCACGGGCCCGTATGAGTACTGGACTCCGGGTCTCGACGAGGTGGAGGGCGGCGATGACATTGTGTTTAAGTTCTTGGCGGTAAGGGCCTGCGAAATGAAGCTGCGGTGAATAGGTAGGAAGGTGGAATGGAAGGGAACTGCGGCGACACACTGTCCATTTTATAGAGAGGGGTTTGGTCAAATCCTTGAGTCAGCATCAAAACACAAAACACAGACAGCGAGATGTGGGAATGATCACTGGCGACTCAAGGCCTTGAATAGTTACACTGCAGCGTAGTGATGCATCTAGGACGGGTTGGCATTCTACCAGCACTCGCTTAACCTTCGATAATTGTCGCGCACATGGACTCCGGTCGGATGAGCTGACAGCCTAATAGCGGCACCTCCACATGACCCTCCACGCCTGTCACTCGCTGTTCCGCGATCGCTCTATATTATGCCTTACCTATATCAGGGACAAGGAGAGGCTTGGAAAGTGCTACGCTGCGCACTCGGCCAGTCGGAATCAGGCGAGATGCTCTTCACGAGCAATAAGTACCGTCGCGGTACCGCAGCACCGTCCGCTCTCGCCCAGCCGCCTTGCGCGTGGAGCTATCCTCGCACCCGTATCCTCCTTCTCAGCCTGATTCCCGAGCGCGGGCTTCGCAGCGTCTCCTGGAACGCGTTGCTCAGTGGTAGGATTCCGGCACGATCGCGAGCCCGGCTACGCCATCAACCCGGAGGACGTACGGATCTGATAAGCCATTGCGTCCTTCCGCGCGAAGGGCACTTATAACGATGAGCACGAGCGGAAGGTATTGTCTGCCGCGTTTGCAATGAATAGCGTATTCTAGTTGTAGATAGAATGTTTATCCTGGTTTCTGTTAGCGGCGAGAGAGGCGGAGGGCGAGCAAAATTGATGACTTGCTCAGCACCTTCGTTCTCGTAGGAGTTTGAAACGGATTGTAACATTCACATCATATACTGACAGCGATGTGGCGCAGGCGAGAATGTCTGCAAGTCTCACGATACCATAAACGTAGGCAATGCATCACCATGCGTGATGTCCTCCGTCCACGAGGATGCTACGAAGACGCCGTGAGCTCGTTATGGTACACCAGGGTCGGCGCAAGACTCACTCGCTGCCATTACAGAATGAACTGGCGTCACTCGCCAGCCACACCATCACGCCTCTGATCTCATGCGGCTTGCCCATCCTCTTCATAGGATTCATGCTCGCCCATATATGCTCGTACTCCGGCTGGACGTCGAGATAGGGCTTAGGGAATCTGCGTTATCAGACGAATGAGAACGACAAGCGAGAATCGGCTCGGTTTGGTAACTGGGCACGAGCGCACCGTGTGAGCATGAACCCGGGGCTGACAGAGTTCACGCGTATGCCTTCTGGAGCGAGCTCGCAGGCGAGACTACGCGCCAACTGAAGTACTGCTGCCTTCGAAGTGTGGTACTGCGCTACTGCATGCCCCTTGACGCACAAGCGTAGTTAGTCACGTCCGGCAGCATCGAGCGCACACTCACGTACCTTGAATGCAACGTGTGCAGCGATGCTGGCCATCAGGATGATACTGCCGCCATTCTTGAAGCGACGCATTTGCTGTCCTGCTGCCTGCGCAGTCCAGAGTACGCCGTTTACGTTCGTCTCCATGATCTATGGCGGGCCAATCAGATGGGCATAGAAGTAAGAGAGCGTCGACACCCTTACTCGTTGGAATTCGCGCCCTGGATATCCTAAGCAGTCTACGGCGTCGCCCAAAACGCCTGCACCAGCGAGGCAAATGTCCATGCGGCCTTCTTTTTCGCCAATCGTCTCTCCAACCTGCCACATCTTGTCCTGCAGATGTTCCACGGTTACCTCGTACGCTCAACAAGGTAAATGGTGCATCCTTACCTGGTTGCGGACGTCGGCGCTTACGTACTCAAGCCGACCCTCTCCGGCTTTTCCCTCCAGCTTTGCAGCGTAATCACGCACCTTCTGCCATTCGGCGCTCGGGTGCTCCGGTAGGTCAACGCAGTAAACCGCGCGTGCCCCTGCCTCAACCATGGCCAATGCGGTCTCGAGTCCGAGCCCACCGTTACCGCCGGAAACAAGAGCTACTCGATCTACGAGCGCGAAATCTCGAGTGAGCATAGTTGGGCTCGCTGCAGCTGGAAGGAGGTGAGGCACGGTTTGACAATAGATGGTGATAGACAAACCGTTGTTCCTTAGAGCTCTAGCGACGCCAATTGCTTCCGTCGCTGAAACGTTTTTTGAAGCGGATGTGGCTGAGTATGGACGTAGGTTCTTTGAGAGAGCAGGAATAGGCGGCAGAGCGCGCCAAACGGCACCACGAGTGATATTCATCAGGAGCAACCTTTGAGCACTAGAGAGCAGCATGGCAATGTACGGACACGTCCGCATTTGTCCCATTTCCACTCCACAAGATATATCGTATGGACTGAATAGCCCGCATGCTGAGCCGAGCTCGAGGTCTACTTGCGTACCACATGCGCATGCAGCCTTGTCAAGTAGTGCATCCAATCGATAGATGGGGGAAGCTACCTTGAGTTCCGTCGTGGGTGCTATAGAGGGCAGCGAAGGATGCATATCGCCAGGTCGCCGTAGGGAAGCCTGCTTGGTCCTTGACTATCACGTCAACGAGAGCATGGTCGCGTTGATATGGATAGATCAAGGCTTGCAGTAACCGGTATTTCCGCTCGCATGGTGCCTCTCTTGCAAAGCATGTAGCTGGAATTAATGAGTAAATGCGGATCATCCTGGGATTCGAGGCCTTCCTAGAGCGGTGATTGAACGCGGTCGAAGGCACTACGGAACGCTTACTCCAAGAAAGTTTCATTAAGACGGGCTTCGTGGCTTCAAGAAGCAAGTGAACCAGTACAGCGCGAGGTGTTTAGGACTCATGACCATCCACAGAACGAAGTCTATTGTGAAAGGATGATGAGCTGTGAGTAGCATGGTTTTCATATGACACCAGCGGATGCAACAACTCACCCAGCAGGCATGTAGGGATATGACGGGTTATCATTGGACGGAGTACAGCAGAGTGCAATACAACCGCATACTGCAAGTACTGTACATATGAGCGGTCTGAGGGTATCTTCGGCCAAGAGGGCAGGAGGCACGCGCGGGAGGCTAAGTAAGCGCATGACGCGACGTGACTACCCCACGTGGGTATGTGACTGAACGCGTCTTATGATCAGGGAGACGCGTCGTGGGTCCGTGACTCGGCACTGCAGACCGTACTAGGTAGATGCCGCGGGGACTCCCGCAACAGTCCGATTCCACTTGTGAGACTTGTAAGAAAGAACTTGGGGGAATTGAATTCAAATCAATAGAAGTCTGTTCTCATACTGTTTTGATTTCGTGTAACACAATACTCGTTCGTCATGAATGGCCATGATCTACTAGTCACGTACACGTACATATATCCTTTGGGTACGATCAACAGAGAAACCGAATATAACCCGTTGTTCACTATATATCGTACACACAACACGTCGCTGAGGAGATAATGATGGTCACAGAGGCAGTTCGACGAGACAACATAGATTGCAACGATGCATCTTACGTTCGTACGATATACTACGCACCGGCATTCTTGATGTCCGTTTCGTGCAATACCGGTTGCAGAACTACGGCAGAGGTACTGACATACTCTCCGAATTCGCGTTGAGATACCTGCTCCTCTACACGCCCGCTCGAGCCAGATATCCATAATTATCCCAAAAATCAGATATCCCGCGGATATCCTCCTGATACCAATGGATAACTTTCGGCCGCGCGCAAGTTTATGTCAGTTCCGAGACATCCAACAGATATCTGGGACTGGACATCCAGTGGATATCCGGACGCTGGAGGCGCACGCCTAATCCTACGGCAGCATGCTTCGCTGCAGGCTCTGGACCACTTTGCATCGCTGTACTGAGGATCTAGTACTAGTGCGACGTATATGCACGATACACTACAAATCTAAATACAGTCACAAGGTGGACCAGATACACACGTATATAAGCTGAGATACGAGCAAACGCTACGAGTAATAGGTAGGAAGTACAGTGGGGACTGGGACCACAACGAGGACGAGTGTATACACCCATCATACTGAGTAAATCACGGATCGATATTGCAGCCATGCTCCGGCTCAGATGGACGGTACAAATGGCAGGGAGAGATGATGAGAGCCTGGTGTAAGACTTACACATAATGGACCGCGACAACGCGGCCTTCACGATCATCGAAGTCGACGGTGGTATTGATATCGTTGTTGCGGAAGTGACTTGAGAGGCAGGCAGTGAACGGAAGAAGGGAAGAAAGGTCGGAGACGAAGACGAGTATTGAGCGACAAGAGGCACAAGAGGCACTGAGTGTTTGAGTCTCAAGATGGAGGGAGGTAGTGAGGGAGACTTAGAGAGATTCGGACTATGGGCATGCCAGCAGGACTCGCAAGCTTCGCGACGTTCCCAGGGACTTAACGCCCGTGAGAAGGTAGCTCAGCAGGATATCCAGGTCACAGATATAGGGCGGAGACATAGTCGGTCTCTGTCGTAGCTCTGAGAGCGCTCTGTCGCATAACTGAAAGCGGATATCGGGCAGATGTCCCTTCGCACCTCCAGCCGAGGTCTACTTTCAGATATCCAGCGGATGTCTGATTGGGATCCCTCGGATATCAGGCAAATATAACCCTATACCTTTGGGCCAAATACCTCTGTGGATATCTGGCTCGATGGGCCGTGTATTGCTCGCGATATTTTGCGACGAGCATGTCGGTCGCCAATGAGCGTCTGTTGGCCGCTGTTGCTGTTGAAGGAGGCGCGACGGCCCCGACGACGGTCGGAACTTTAGAAAGCTGGGCCGTATGCTCAGTCATGAAAAGGAAAATGCCACTACGAACCACAACCACAATACCACATAAACAACCACGCCGATCACAACGAACATCTCTGAACAGAGGGGCCACACACGGGACAATGCAGAGAGATACGTATGCGAAACACCAGGAATCCATTGTGGAGCGTACGAAGACGATGGACGAGATTGTTCTTTCTCCTTTATAATTGCGCGACTATGATGCCATCAGTAACTATACAGTTCATAAACAGCCGAGATCCCCATCACGATGTCCAGCGTACCTTGATTATGTAAGAAGACCTCCTCCCCACCAAGAATGATAACCGATTCCACAAGTGGAATCGGAACGCTAACTGCAGCTGCTTGCTGAGCATGCTGCGTTTCGTGCCCTACGAACATCGGAAAGAGCAGAAGATGTCGACGAGGGCAAGCACGCGGCGAAAAAGGACTCTTATAGACTTGGAGGACGACATCATCGTCGGCGACGTCGTTCCAGCCCAAAATGCTCAGCCAGTCCGCGTCGTCGCCGCCCCTCAAGCTGCCAGCGCTGGACCGGATCCCAAACGCGCCCGTCGGTCGCGTTCCCCGTCCATCGTCTTTGTCGGTATCCGCAGAGTTGCACCCGCACCTTTCAACGATGAAGCTGCCGACCTCCTCATCAAGTCCGCGGCCGATACAGAGTTCATGGTCTATAGGTCCATACTCGCTGCCGCATCGCCCGCGCTGGCCAGCCGCATAACTGCTGCAGCAGAACGCGCCGCGGCGGAAGCAGAGCTGCACTCCGGGTCGTTCACAGTCCCCCGGCTAATTCGCATCACCAGCGCGCAGGTCCCTCGCCGGGTGCCAAGATAAGCGACGGAGCCCGGCGAGGACCCCGGGAACAATGCCCCCCGCGCGCGCCACAGGCAAAGGGCCCAAGACCTCCTTCCCCTTGAATCGCGTTGAAGTTCGTTTGAGGAAACTCACTGAGGTACGGACCGTACGGACCAAATGGTGGAGAGTGGCAAGTAGAGAGACGCAGATGACTGAGGCGTGAAAGCCGAGTCTGGGCAGTAGTATAGAACAGGTCGCCAGATTGTCTTGTCCGTTCGATAGAGGGAGACACAGCTAGTCATGAATTGCAGAGACCATGACAAGTCTCCAGATAAGCAGAGACCCCAAAGCAGAGCTGCAAAGCTTGCTGCCCAGCGGCATGTATTGTCAATGTGCAAGGTAAGTGCGATGCCAGCGGTGAGCGTCACAGAGCGCTAATAGGCGCCTATAGGCGCTGCATGTGCATTGTTGCACCGCCTGTGCCGAGACGCCGAAGGGACTGTAACTTTCTCACGCGAGACTGTAGATGCTCCGGATCGCAGTGAGCTGCGTACCCCCCCCATTCCTTGGGGGCTGCCCAGCGGGAACTTGGGCCGCAGCAATTTCACCATGCTACGTCTACAGTCCCTCGGGACGAGGGCGACAGTCCTTCGGCATCGTCCTCCGTTCTCTTGGGTGACTACTATGGCTCCGAGTCTGAGATCCTCTTTGCGACCTCATCGTACTCACCATCGCCTCGGCTGCCTCGACAATGGGTATCGATGGTCTTTGGAAGGTAAGTACTAGTGGATCTAGACCTTACGAGCGGTTTGCATCGGCGACGCTTATACCCTCCTCACAGCTCCTCGGCGGGGCCGTCGTGAACGAGTCCTTGAGGACGCTCAGCATCAGAGAAGGCTTTGAAGCTCGCAGCGAACGACTCCTCCGAGTTGGCGTGGACGCCAGGTGAGACTCTCCGCAGCCATCGTTGCTTCAGTTGCTGACAACATTCAGCATTTGGATACAGCAGGTACAGCAAGTATTTCTCAAAGGCCATGCTCAGGCCGGCGAGAACCCTGAGCTACGGACCCTCTTCTACCGGCTTGCTATGCTGGCCGAACGACCCATCCATCTAGTTTTCGTCTTCGACGGCCCTCTCCGGCCGCCCATCAAGAGGAAGAAGCAGGTGAAGGTCGCCCCGCACTGGCTAATGGAAGGCATGCAACGGTTCATCGACGCCTTTGGGTATGCATGGCTGGAGGTTCGTCCTCGTTCACATCTTATATCATCCAGGTCCTCACCCCCTCTAAGGCTGCAGGCGAAGCGGAAGCAGAACTGGCACAGATGAACAAGCTCGGCATCATCGACGTCGTACTGACGGAGGACAGCGATGCTCTGGTATTCGGTGCGCATACTGTGGTACGAAAGTAAGTGAAGACGTCTGTGGAATTGCACTTTCAGTCTCATCGTCGCCGGCAGCCCGAGCTACAAGCGTACGGATCCCGACGTTGTCGCTGTTTATCGAGCGACTTCCATATTGCGGGACGAAGGGCTGTCTGTTGGCGACCTGGTTCTGCTAGCTCTCTTGTTGGGATCCGACTATGATCCTGTACGTCTCCACCATCATCTCTCATGCATGTTCTCACCTCTTTCTCTATCAGTCTGGCCTCCGCCACTGCGGCCCACGCATCGCCCGAGGCCTAGCAAGATATGGTCTCGGGCGTTCCCTGTATGCTGCCTTATGCTCTTCTTCAAACGAAGAGCTCGCCAACTTCTTACCTCGATGGCGAACTACGTTACGAGAGAAGTTGCGGTTCGACCCAAACCATTTTATTGGCCGTCAGTGCCCCGCACTGGCCGCATCAATACCACAAAACTTCCCCGACGTCAGCATCGCTAGGTTGTTCATCTCGCCAGCTGTCCTCGACCCTGCCCGCTACGCCGACCTCGCGGCCCCACGCGCCATGGATCTCTCCTGCTTGGGAAAGCTGTGTGAGTTGTACTTCACGTGGGGCAACCATGCCGAGATTCTGAACACCTTCCGCACTTCGGTGTGGCCTGGGGAGGCTGTGCGGATGCTCATCATGGAGGGCTTGAAGGATCGTCGTCGGGGAGAGGTGAGTGATCATGCAAAAATGCGATCATATTCTGACATCTTTGTAGGTGCGGCAACTCCTGAGCGTGGATGTTCGCTCAGTCGACGAGCCGGCTGCGAAAGGATACACACTGTGTCGTGTCCTGCTGGCTGACCAGGGGTTTGCATCTACCGCATCCATGTCGCTGCGCGGTCTCCGTCCTTACAGGCGTGGAGCAAAACTCAGCGAGGAGGCGGCACTCGAAGCATCAAGCAAGCCTCTTAAAGTGAAGATCCCAGCGCTGATCGTCGAGCGAGCCTATCCGCACCTCGTCAATCCAGAATACGACACCCTAGGGTACCAGTATGGTCGGCTGCAAACCCATCCACCATCGTCTACACCCGACATGGGGTCTTCGTCGACCTCTGCTGCGCCATATCCTCAGTTCCCATCGACGTCATCTGCGGCAATGTTACAGAGCCTACCTCTCTCGCCCATTATCTCCCCCGCTTCCCCGTCTGCGCACTCGACAGAATCTACGTCAGCATTGTTGGCGCGGTCAAGGCCGTCCACGCTGCTGGCATCGTCCACGTCCGCATCACCCTCGCGGTCGATACACCCTACATCGGCATCGCTGGCGCGGTCCACATCGGCATCTCTGGTGCAGTCTACAACGCGGGCGATGCGCTCTACATCGGCGTCGCTTACGTGGCCAACGCGGTCCCCATCGGCGTCGCTGGCGCGGTCAACGCAATCTACACCGGCATCGCAGGCGCAGTCGAAACTGCTTATGTCCACATCATCGGTGCGGTCAACACCGTCCGCATTCGCGTCGCCGTCTACGCCATCTATGCCGTCTACCTCTACGTCGCTCACACGGCCAACGCGGTCTCCTTCGGCATCACTGGCGCGGTCGATTCCGCTCACGCCAGCATCATCAGCGCGGTCGATGCACTCTACATCGGCGTCGCTGGCGCAGTCTACCTCCGCGTCGCTGGCGCGGTCTGCCTCCGCGTCGCTCACGCGGTCAACATTGCTCACGTCGGCGTCGCTGACGCGGTCGACGCGGCCAACGCGGTCTCCATCGGCATCATCGGCGTCGCTGGCGCAGTCTACCTCCGCGTCGCTGGCGCGGTCTGCCTCTGCGTCGATCACGTCGGCGTCGCTGACGCGGTCGACGCGGCCAACGCGGTCTCCATCGGCATCGCTGGCGCGGTCGATACCGCTCACGTCAGCGTCACTGGCGCGATCAATGCACTCTACATCGGCGTTGCTAGCGCGGTCAATGCCATCTGCATTCGGGTCGCCGTCTACGGCTGCGTCGCCACCTATGCCACCTAGATCCACGTCACTTGGGAGGCCATTACCCACGTCGACTTCGTTGGCGCGGTCTGTGTGCTCCTCACCTGCCCCCGAATCTGGCCCATGCACCCTGCTGACACCGCCTACCATGGAATTGAAAGTGATAGATCTAACGCATGACAGCGATGGGAGCGTCATTGACCTGACCATGGAAGATTAACTGTACTTGTTTTATTTATTGCCTATGTCCTTAGCATCTGTCTGTATGCGTGTAGTAAGATCTGAGCAATGTATTATTTCGTCTCGTACACAAGTTAAGCGCAATGGCATGTTCTCCCGCACATAGTGCAGGGGTCAGTCCCAGTGCGGTAAGGATTAAAGTAATCTTTCCTATCCACTGTGGGAGAGTCTACCCAGGATAGGAGGTACCGAAAGATTGTCCCTGGGTTATCAAAGTTCTCGGCCCACCCTCCCCATGTGCAGATGTTTCGAATAGGCCAGCGTAACACCATCGCGAGGTATTGACACCCTCCACGACGGAAGGAATGTGTACCGTACGGGCGAGGATCGATGCTAATATCAACCATATTGTTCCGGAAACATTCGACGAAACTTTCGGATGACTGTGAAAGAGATGTTAATGAAGTGTATCCTTACGAGACGTATTGGCTATGCAGATTACCATGGGTGCATCCGCTTTCACGTTGATCCCATCGTAGTGCATCCTGGATCGGAAGACATAGCCTGACGTGACGCCCATGTCCTTGCAGATCTTCCACCATTGTGCGAAGGCCTGGACTGCGTCCATCCAAGGACGTTCGTGATCGGGATACAGATAGAAAGGAGCGATCCCTAGAGGACCAAGATCAGTTTCTATACAATCATGCAGACCTCCAATAATAGAAAATACATACCGCCCGTCTGGCAGGTCTTCCTGAATGGAAGCGACAACTTGACGATGCTCTGTCCATCATGTTCGAGGAGCTCGATGTCGGACCACATGATGCGGAGGGCCTCGTCATAACGGAGGAGACAAAGCATAGAGACTGTATATAGAGTTTGCAGCATCTGCCGCACCTTGTACCCTGCCCACATCTCGGGGTTCTCCTGCTTGCGCTTGCGGGAGTTCACCAAAAGCTCGGCCTCTTGTTGAAAATTCCTGTTGTATTCCCACAGCTTTCTCATGGTGTCTTCATCTATCGCGCGCGCACTCGTCACGACCTCCCCAGCACGAACCTGTTATTCACAAACAATGAGTCCAGTATGAATACAGCAGGAGTGCGGACCACTACTAGGCCCGGCCGTACCTTGCGCCGTCGAAGGCTAACCATGTATTGGGAAACGACTACAGAGAGTGATGGATTCCCTCGGTACGTTCCTGGAGCATGAGGGTTCTCCGTCCACGGTTGGGTGCCAAGTTTGTATTCGCGGCCATATTTGTGACTGATTGCGGCGCGCATCTTCTGAGCACGGGCGTATGTTACGCGCGGGATGGATGGGTCTTTGATCTCTCCCGTGAAGGGATCACGCTCGTCAGCTCTGAGCAATATATTGAGTAACCATTAGCAGGGTCGAGAATATGGGCGTACTTGTCCATGATCCACGAGGCAATCCAGAGAGGTAATTTGGCAGGCAGACCCTTCCAGAACGCCTCATTTCCGGAGGTAGATGGCAATTGAACCAAGGCATGTGATACACAGAACAGCGTGAAGCTATTCCATAGTCTGGGTGAATGCGCGCGTTCGGGGTCTATGAATAATCCTAGACATGAGACGAGGAATTACGCACTGCCTATATTCATTCAATGTACTGGGAACGACGATGTTTTCAGACGCCTTCTCAACATTCTTCTCGAGGTCGGAATCGGCATGAGCCAGCTTCGTCTTCTTTTTGGACATGGCTGGGGATCGCATATAAGTCGGATCCTTCTCCTGACGGTCTTCAAGATCGGCGGACGCCTCCATTGATTCAATCTCTTGCTCCCGCTCGTCATCTATCTCCTCGAGGCTGACATTGAGGTTCTGTAGGCAGGCGGTGGTGCCAAGCAGGATGTCGTCTAGATCAGGCATGTTGTAGAGTATGTAGCACAGGTGTATATTCAATACAAGCTCAAGATCAGGAGTCGAAAGGATGGCGACGGCGACAATAGCAGTAGCTAGCAATGGTTCACCCCACCCACCTTGTGTCTCCATTCTACAGCCGAATTGGTGATCGCCGCGCTCCGTACCCGGTGGCGGGCATGTGTACTAGCGAGTGCGATACCTTCACGTCTTTGCACGCCGACCTACTCTCGCCCATGATAATTCTACTCTATGTCAACTACTAGTTTCGACCCGCCTCCACTGCTGCTTAACGATATTCAGCCAGAAGATGGCCCGTTCCCATTGATGCTTCTTCTGCCATGCCCAGGACAGACGCTCAACCAGAATGATCGGGGCAGTATGCAGACGTTCACGCTGAATGTGTAAGTTTCGTCAGGAGGCTGTAGGATATACAAGACAGGGACTTACTGGCGTACATGCATCCAATATGCTCCTAGGACTAAACGGACACCAAAGATGGATCGGCTGAAAGAGCTCCTTGGTTCGTACGGCCTCCCACGGTCGGGAAAAAGACAAGCTTTAGTACAGCGTCTGCAAGATTTTGCGAACAACCCTGCCGAATGGAATAAGTACGTCCTGCATGTAAGAAGCTATATATCTAGACGTAACTCACGTCGTGTAGCCTGTTTATGCCCGCTCGGAAACGCGAGCGTGGGGATATTTCGCAGCGCCGTGCAACAACTAGCCATGCTGCCCGTAGGATCATATCGCAATTTGGGACGAAAGATCCGCAGACGGATTACCTACCGAAGAAAAGTGGTGCGGAGATGAGGGCACCGCAACCCACGGCTGAGAGCGTGATTGCTAGAAACGATGCTTGGGTAAGTACATACTTGTATTCTGTTCGGAAACGGGGCTCACGGGCTGCGCAGGCGAGCAAGGTTCTCGCGCGTAGTGGGTTTAGAAAGCCAGGCTCGCCACCTGTACAGCATCAGCAAGACCAACCAGTGGACGTTCAGGCCATAAATAGCGCGAACATCAATCCTCACCTGCGAGCCCATGTTGAAGGCGACCGCGCTGGACAAGTCTGTGAGAGTGGTGCAGGTTCAGCCACGGACGGCCAGAGCCCAGATAAGGTTTGTCAGGTCTCACGCTCGTCAGCAGTGCGGAGCTCAAAAGTTTGATATCAGAGCACAACGGGAATACGTCGACTCGAGCGGCGCGTGGTTGATCTCAACCAAGGTGTACTCAGCGAGATCGAAGAGGTGAAACTGCGACTTCTGTCTATGCAAGACGCTATGAGTGCGATTGCTCAAAGGCAGCAGCCATCGCTGCCGTTACCTACCAGCGGAACCGGTACACCCAGCTGCATTCAAACTCCACCGCCAATCAGGGACGGTTATCTGGGCAACTTTACGCAGGCTGAGGATGCTATGCCTGACAACAACTTTCCATCGGGCCTCAGCTTCTCCGAGACCACCAGTATCACTATACCATTTACTTCGAACGCGAACGTTGCGGGCTATACAGACGACGCTTCACCCTCTCCAGTCGCAAACCCTACCTGCTCTCACAGTTCTCAACGCGTGCCCAGCAGCCTCAGCTCCGCAATCGCACCAGAGCATCTTATGTACTTCGACCTCAACGGCGAGCAGATCGCCTTTGACAGGACTAGTGTTCCGAACCCGCCTTCAATCAGCTTCGCCGAGGACATAAGTGCGCTATTCAAAGAATGGCACCAGTCAGAACTGCTCACCGTGAGCGGCCGAGGCATCCCCATCAAGTACTGGCCATGGTTCTATCAGAAGAGGACTCACATCAAGAACCACGCGTGGGATGTTATCCGTTCTAAGTGGAACAAGTGGAAGGTGCGCTTCAACGCCCCTCTGCACTCTTTTCTGACTCTTGCGTTAACACCCTCTGCAGCATCTGGTGGAGGAACGCGATAGATTCCCATCAGACGACGCATTCTGGGCGCGATACAGCGACGCCGAAGGCAAGCATTTCAACCAGCAAACGATCCTAGCGCACCTGCAGAAGGCTCGAGAAGAGGAAAACAATCGCGACGCCGCCGCCGCTCTCAAATTCTTCGACAATGACCTGAATCATCCCCTTGCACATGGCTACTTTGTGTACAAGAAAGGGAATGTTTTCAGCCTGTGCTCGAAACCTGAAGCGATCGCTCGGAAGTGGAGGGAACTCTTGAACCACCACCCGGAAGTTGCGAACGCCTGGCGTCATTCCCTGACCACCGACTCAGAGCAAGACAACCTCATTCGCGAACCACGGACTCACCCTCCCAACTTCACGGATCACGCGCCCCATGCAGTAGATACCTCAAGCGTACCTAGTGGATCGCGCGCCTACGGTACGCACGGCGTACCTCTCACGTCCGGAGCTTTACATGTGTCTGGTGCGTCCGCCGAGATGAGCGCACCTCACGGTTGGGGCGCATCCGAAGCACCTTCAGGTATGCCCGCCTTCACCTCAGTTACTGTTCTTGTCTTATATGTTCAGCACAGTGGACGCATTCAGCATGTTGGGGACATCTTATACGTCAGACATGTTCAGCATGTTTGACATGCCTGGTTTTCTCTGAAGGTCGATCCCGGTCGATCCCGGTATGTCTCGCACGACTTCGGTCGCACCCACAATGCTAGCAAATATCACTAACCTTTCCGACATCCGTAGTGCAATCCGATGTACAACGGTATATTCTGATCAAGGCATATGTGAGCGCGCCATGATCTGCGTGGTCGCCCACTGCTCACCTACTTATCATTCCTCACAGTCACAGATAGCTTCATTTGACCCACCTAATACTGTATATTCACGCCTATTCACGTACCTCTCAAGTGCTATATTCACGCCTATTCACGCCTCTTTACGCAGCTTCGCTCACCTTCTCCACATTCGAGCCTAATTACGTACCTCTTTCAAGTCGACGCCTACTTGCGCACCTTGCCTGGGCGGTAGCCGCGTCACTGGATGGCACGCATAGTGACTTACCTTTCTAGACTAGAATTATGCTCACCTATTCGGCTGCCTGGCGCGCGAGTGCACGTCGCGCTCGCGCGCACATTGCGCTCACCGCCTCTCAGCTGTTCGTTTACTCACTGTAGCCAGTAGATAATCGTCTATATTACCATGTTTCTCCAAGGCGCGGATCTTGAAACTGGCGCGTTTGCAACACGAAGTCACAAAGCAGCGCGTGCACGTACTCCCAGTAACGGCGTATAGGATTGCTCTGCAAGCGTGATATCCACTGATGCACGCTGGAGACTGACCGGCTGCTACGCTCATTGACAAGTTCGGACTTCATCGGACCTCCTTAGACAGATACCCCAAAGCGGCGCATGCAGCGTGACAAACACAAACGACGAAATGATGATAAATGCTCCATTCTACGCAGGGGAAAGGTACGGAGCAAATAAGGAGCGTCCGGGGGGCGCGGCGGTGGCTCTGCGAGCACGCGAACGCCAAGACGGGCGTTTGAAGGCCGGCGTCTGAATCCGGTAAGCGAGCGATGGAGACTGTCGCTCGGCGCCTAAAGGACTGTAGACCTCCCGGAAGAAGCTCCCCACGCTGCTCCCGGTTCGCGTCTGCAGATCCACCTCCCCGAGTCGGATGTCGTCCTCGAGACGCTCCTCCGGTTTATCTACCCCATCCCTGATCCCGTCCTCCTCGACTTGGACGATATCGGCGATGTCTACGACGCCGCCGCAAATCGTTATTCCGTTGCTTGCGCAGTCTCTGCCCTCAAGGCCGCCCTGGCCACCCCTCGTTTCATCGACGCGGAGCCCGTCCGCGTATATGCCCTCGCGAAGCGTTTCAGAATCGACGACCTCGCCCGCGTCGCTACCCGCGCTGCTCTCCGGCAACCCGCCGAGTGGGCCGACTACGAGGAGTTCCAAAACATGTCCGCTCAAGACTACCATGCTCTCCTCACTACTCATCGTAGGATCTCCCGCGACGCTGTCGCTTGCCTCTCCTCGGATGCCATCCTTCGTAGCGCATCTATCCCCTTGTTCCGCGGAATGCCCTATCGAATCAAGTGCCCTGGAGACCAAGAGTGCTGGTTCAGCAAATTCAAGGAATGTGCGCAGAAGGTTCTCCTCGAGGCCCCGACGAGCGATCGGATTTGTGACCCCGGATTTATTGCAAAGATGGCTTCCGAGTCGCAGTGCGAGCGCTGTCGAGACATGTTCCTCAGAACGCTCCTGCCCGGAAGCTATGTTGACAAACTCAAGGCGGCGATCGATGCTCTACCTACGAAGTATGGTCTCTGAAAGAAGTGGAGGTTTGGCAGTCGGTGCAGCAGACATAAAATCGTATCATAGTACCATCATAATATGTAGGATGGGAGGATACCTCGATGATTTGTAACCCATTCATAGGAGGCAATCCGCCCCCGAGTTTCTTGACAGTATGCGCGAGCAAGACCGGATATACCTCCAGCGGACACTCATAACACGACATGCATGTCTTCACAGGTTCATCATAGAATGAAGGCGGGCGCACGAATGCATTACATGATACAAATCGAGTTAATCTGTCCTGCACCAAGCCATGGCATATAGGATATCCAACTGCCGTGCACGCAAACCTCCACTCTGCGTACTATAGCGGCCGCCATCCATCCCCAGCAGGCCACTTCAGGTCGTCCCGCTCTAACACCATCCGCTTCCCATCATCTACCACCGCAACGTCCACGCCTCCCTCTCGCCACCTCCTCGCCCTCTCCTCGACCCTCTCCCTCTCCTGCTCGCTGTCCTCTCCAGGGTCATGATCTAAGCTGCTATCGTCGCCCGCATACTGGTCTCTCCACCCCGTCCCCCTCACCTCGCCCAGCCCTCGGTCTGCCTCCCGGACCGGACGCGCATCGAGGTCCGGATCGCCGTCGACGTCGTCCATGAGCCGCGCCTCGCCCTCTTCGCGCATCCATCGCGGCCCGTGCGTCCCGTGCTGCACGAACCCGCGGCGGGAGAACGCGCCCTCGGCTTTGTACCGCGCCGCGTCCAGTGCAGGCTGCGCGCGCAGCTGCAGGCTCGTCAGGGTCTTCTGCAGACTCCCGATCGCAGAGTCCGTGAACGCTGACTCGCGCGAGCCCTCCCGGGCCCCGCCGATCCGGCGTGAACCTTCCCTCTCCCTGCCGCGCTCCCGATCCCGCTCACGGTCCCGTTCCCGGTTCGACGAGAGCGAGAGATGTCGGGAGAGCATGAGGTTAGACGGGGCAGATGCGGATGCGCTTGGGTTTCCAGAGAGCGCTTCGGACGTAGAACCAAGTTGCACACTCTCTGGGCGTTTCCGGCGAGGGGGAGGCGGCACCGGTGGTGGAGACGGGTGGTGCATCGACTTCGACCGAACCACTCGTGGCGAAGGGGTGGAAGACGCGACGGGCCGTTCGGTGTCTATTGCTGCGAGCTTGCGGTCCGGATGAGTGGGCGGCGGCTCGGGCGGCAGATCCGTCAGAGGCCGCGGAGGCGTGCGCGAAGGTGAGTTATTCTGTGAAGCAAACCGACGTGCTGGAGGAAGCGGAGGTGGGTCAGCTACTCGCTTGAACGGTGAGAGCGTGGCGGTCGCGACTTGTTCGAATGAACGTGCCGTTCCCGTCGTGGATGCGGGCGGGCTGAGATTCCGCCGCGGAGGGAGCGAAGGCACCCTCCTGTGCAGGGTCGCCCGTTCGCCAGAACTCGTAACAGACGCTGCCGAAGACGATGAAGCACTTGCAGGGCCTATGCGCTCCCCCTTGACAGGGCTCTTGCTGCGGACACGCCGCGCGTTGACAGTTCCCGGCGCGCTGCTGCTCTTGAGCACCTCCATCACGCGCTCTTGCTCGAGCTTCTGTTCAGCCTTCTTCAGGCTTTGCGCAATGCGCGTGGCCTGCAAAGACTGTTGGATCAACACGTTTGGGTTACTCGTTGAGACGCTTCTTGTCGGAAGAGCAGGGACCGGTGGAGGGGCTTCGCGTAGGGGCTGGGCGTGCGGAGCGCCCATCGATGCATGGCGGGGTGGGGGAATAACGGGGGGTTTGCGCGGAGGCAACGGAGGTATCTTGCCTTCCTGCGAAACGGGTACAGACGGCCGAGATCCTGGAAATACAGGCGTGCTAGCTGGCGCAGACTGCGGTGGGGCATCCTGTGACCCTCTGCGGTTGAGGAAGGGATTGTTGGGCTTCGGCGGGACAGAGGGTGGGGGAGGGCGTGGGTTGGGTGCGGAAGCGGGAGTAGTTGCAGTAGGAATGCCGTGCGAACTGGGCGAGTTGACTGGGAAGAATGGGTTGTGATCAGGGGATGGAGGATCAGGCGCAGGGTGGGTAGACTGTGGATGAGTTTGGGGGGATGTCCGCGGCTGCTTGCCCTGTGGCGAAGGCGACCTGGACGCTAATTCGTCTGGATGAGCTGTGGGGAACCCTGTCAATACAACATGAACGGATGCGATTTACAACGGAAGTAATTAACGATGATCCTGACGTCAGAGAACCATGCATGCTTCATACTTCATACTACCTGCAAGGCTCTGGTCATACGAGCACCATGCTGCAATAGAGAGGTAACTATCTGCAGCATCGCTGACGGACCCATAGCAAGCTACAGCCCCCGGATCCCACGGAGGGTCCAGGAGGTTGTGCACAACTCTAGGATTCGCAACCGAGGGACCCGCGACAACTTTCTGAGTTCATATTCTTCCTGAGAACTTTCCCAAGCCATAGCTATGAAACACAAGGACAGCACACCGTTCCTCGTCCAAAGCATGTGCAGAACGAGGATCGTGGCACGTTGAAAGCAATGTGACATACCTTGTACGAAGACGAAGCTGGGATCAACCTCTTTCCCGCTCAATACATGGGAGACAAGCCTGAGTACGGCAAAGAATTGTCCCCCGGTCAAGACATCTGCTGGACCGAGGTCAGGACAAAAGAGACGGAGGATCTGTAGCACGATAAGACAAAGCCCGCGCCGATTGCATGCATACGCACCGTGTCCAGCGTGTTCGGGGTAATAGTAGAGTAGCGGCCTCTCAGCCATGCTCGTGCCTCCCGTACGCCTACCACGAGTTTGTCATAGTCTGGTGTGTGGGCATGCTGTGGATTGTAGTCGACGATGTCGTGGATGGAGGAGGTGTAGGTCGTGAATTCGGCGTCATTGAGGGCAGATACATGGAGGGTAAGTGGTCGTGACATTTGGCATGCCGCAGTCGAGGGCGATGTCTCCGTGTCTGTGGTCGTTCGCGTGGTCGTCGTCGTAGTCGTCGTGAAGGATGAGTAAGATGTGAGGAGGAGGGCGGGTGTCGGCTTGTCGCGGCAGGGAGACGCGAGGCGAAGGCGCGCTCGGCGCGGCACAGCTTGGCGCGGTCGCGTCGCCCGTAATGTGCGTCAAGCGCTCGTACTTGTCTTCCACTCTTACCTATTCCCGCCGACGCTCTCGGGATTAGCACAATCCCCAGAAAGAATTATAGCACATTTTCCTGAGAGCAGGAGTATGTTGTACGAGGAAGAGGAACCAACTCCGGAGGCAAGGCAGAGGTGTAAATCCATCTATGATGATGTTGGCGCTCCTCACCCCAGACGGAACGCCGCAGACGGATGAGGCGTTCGGAGGCAAAGAGTCGGTGGGCTTTACACCCATGCAATGGAGTTATGACAATATTGACCCGTTGCATTGGTCAGTTACACGCTCCGAGGGCTTTACGCCTCGAGCTCACCCTCAAACCGACATATCGGGTCTGATACCACGCACCTCAGCCACCAACCACGATGGAAGATGCGACGGACTTGCTTTCCACCGCACATTTGTTACGGGGTACCTGTCAATCGACGCAGGACCTCTGGCCCATCCGACGGTCTCTAAGTCGGCTAGTCGCCTTCCATGGATCCCGTGCATCTTGTGAAGGACACCTTGTGAGACAGCGGCCACCCGAATTTCCCTGACGGACCAACCAGCAACGGTACCTGCGACAGCAAGGAACATCTGGTGTCGTTACTCAACAATGTCGGGCGATCCAGACCTCCTGGTCCTATTCAATATAGGCCGCCGGGTCCCTACTCCTAGCCCTGGCATGCGGGGTATATACGTCTATCAGATAGTCTATGGAATCGTGTCTTGCTAGCCTTTCCGGCATTGGCACTAGGCGGTCTGATCGCCGCTGCAACTTCGCCCTCATCAGGTTCCTTTGACCGCCAATTCTCGAGGGTCCGATATCCCCTGCGCGAATACCCTGAAAGACATCGAGGGTAACATGTATAGCCAATGGCCGGACAAGTGCGGCAGCAAGGAGTCGCCGAATTATTGAATCTTCACATCAATACACCCGCACACCGGGTACTATGCTGCGGAGTACGCACGATCCTCGACGTTGACCGTATCCGGCACACGGGAAGACTCCTGCGCTCTTCACAGTGCTTCCGATGGGGCCCCGTTGCGAAAAATGGTGGCGTGTGGCTGGATGTCCAAATGATACGGGATATTTCGCTTTCTCATAGCGAATTTCGTTCTCACTGGAGCGACGCCCACCATACGCCTTGCCACCGTCACAGAAGGTCATCCCTGCCGCATGCTAATCATTCTTGACCATCTGTACGCCCACAGCCGCGGACGTTTGAGCTGCAATCTCAAGGGGAAGATGATGTCGAGTCGCGACTCAACCAATGCCTCTTCGCTTCACTGAGCGTCCCGCGATCCGAGGAAATTTCAGCTATGTACTCGGATCAGCTGTGCGGCTCTCGGATAGCACAAGATCGCTCACATGTGCAGTTCGCAGCAAAAAGAGGCGTTTGTGTGTACACCAGCGCAGTACGACCGTACAAGACGGGTGTCTCAGAATAAGCCACTAGGCCATTTGCTGCTCACGCTGAGTCAAACAGGTTGACTATGCAGATCTTGCAGACCAGGACTCGTGGCTCGCCGGCGGCGATGGTACCGCTTCTGAATGGACGCTGGGCGTCCACACGAAGCTCTGTTCTGTTCCGAAAGATTACGGCTGGCGTTCAGTATACACTCCCTTCGCTATACCATATGGGGCAACAATCTGATGGCCTCCCCGGACCATCTGTTATCCCGGCGGTATGCGTCGTCCCGCCGATGCCGTTGAAAGTTCAAGCTGTGTCTTTCTGGAGTCTGGACTGCTCATCCCATTGATGAGGTCGTGTCGGCGAGCTCGGGGCAACGCGTCTATTTTCGAGGCGTCGACGAGCACCCCATCGCAAGTCGAAGGTAGAGTTCGAACCATCAGCAGGTATCATCAAGCCGCAATCTCGCCAAAGCATCATGCAGATCGAGCAAATCTCTCTGCTCGAGTCGTCTATCACCGCCGTGCACGGCGCTGCTTCTAGGGAACTCGGCCATTCATTCCATGTGGTCTGCGCGCTGCAAGCGGCCATGCGTCACGAAGAACCGTCAGTCTTCTCCGGGCCTTGACGGCCACGCTCGTGTATACTCAAAGTCTCAGACCGGAGCAATAAGCCCTGGAGACCACGCCACGGCGCCCTGCAACGCCACAAGTGCTTGAAAGCCAGCGGCGATGGGCCGAAGCAAGTCGCGAGCAACATACCATCACTGTGCGCGACTACTGTCAACGGGGGTGCAGTGGCCGCCGGTAGCGGAGCGCTGCAATGGCTCAGAAGCGTGCTTGACAACACCGAGCGTTGAGAGCCCCGGCTAGCTCCATGGCAATATCCGCTGCGAACACTCCACGTGAACCCAAGTGCAGATTGTGCAAGTCGACGTGCCTGCTGATTGACCGGCCGTGAGTACAGCCGCTTACGAACCGATACGTATTTTCGTCAAGTTCTTCGGGGTCGTTTCTATTATTCCTCGGGTCAGGTAATAGACAAGCGACATGCAGGGATTGATATCGAACTGTGGAGAAGCCCGTGGTGTGAACACAGCAACATAGCACATGGCTGCCGTAATAACATGAGCAACGGGGGTAGCGCATCAGAATATAATCCACCAAGCGTACCGAGCGAAGGAGTATACGAGATAATGTTACAGCCCAAAAGGTGGGTATCGTGAAATCCGTCAGGGACCCTTCCCGCTCCGAAGAACCATCACCAGACGCTCTGTGTGTGCTGGGGTCCTGGACTAGATGGTATGCTCTGCGGCATGGCGGTTGGCCGAGGCGCTTCTCTGACAGGCTCTGGCTCCTTCCTGTACTCGATCTTCTCCACTCGGACTTCACCCTCAATCAGCTGGTACACGTATGTGACGACCACAGGGCCCTGAATATCCATGAGAGCGAACGACGGAGTAGGATCACTGCGGCGACCGTTCCGTGAGCAAGCCGACGCTACTTCGGCATGGTGGAAAACCGCATACCCGTTGAACGTGCCTATCCATGCGCCTGTCGCAGAGCCGGGGTTCACGAAGAATCGGCCATCGTACTCCACCGCTTGGAATCTGTGGATACGCTTGGTGGCTGCCGTGCAGGATACCAAGAGGGGGACTTACGTATGCGTGTGTCCAGATACGAGGACGTCTACATCCAATTGCCTCGCGATGGCGTTAAGTGAGTCTAGGTCGCCTGTTGGGACAGATTGGTGTCCATGTATGACACCAATCCGGATGGGTGAATGGGCGACAGTCACAGATAGAGGGAAAGAGCTCTAGCGGTTCCATGTGTTGGCAGTTTCGTGTACAGAGTGAGTAGTACCCATACCTCGTCATAATCTCCTCTAACAACGTGGACATCTGGCGACACCGTTCTGAGGTACTCGTACGTCTCACGGTCGCAGACGTTGCCTGTGCACAGGATTTGCTGGATTTTGCCAGGAACGAGGAGTTTCTTGAACTTCAGGGGCAAGTCGTGGACCCGGTGTGGGATGTGCAAGTCGCCAATGACGAGTACCAAGACCATCGTAGAGCTAGTCGGAGAAGGCGTAGGAGCCGGACAAAGTGGCGGCAGCGGCGAGCGCAGTTGTTGCGGACGCGAACGCAGACGCGCTTGCCGCGACGGCCACGTGGCAGCTATGTCATGGGCGTCTATGTGATCCGTGTGCCGGATGCGTTCGTACTTCACTTGTTTGTCCTCGTTCGTCCATCCACTGCCCGTACACGTTTCACACACGTTTCTCTTCTCGTGTTTGAGATCCCGTTGACCCCCGCCAATGTCCCAGAGTCTGTCTGAAGAGTGTACGCCGTTGAAGCGCGAGTATGACGCTTGCTTCAATGCCTGGTTCGAGGGCTACCTGGAGCCAGCTCTCTCGGCCTCTGCCAACGCAGAGCAGCGGACAAAGTTTGCCCAGCAGAAAGCAGCTGAGTTCGACAGCTCATGCGGCAAAATTTGGCAAGCATACCGGCAATGTGTGCAGGTGCGTGAAGATCAACAACAGTCACGAGGCTCTCACCATGAACGCCGATTCTTCCCTACAGAAAGCGGTAAAGGACAAGGGCTTAGATGTCCTTCTGGATCAGGCGCGGACAGAAAATCCGCTCACGGAGCCCCCTCCGCCCACTCCCCTGGATAAATCCCGCTCATAACCCATGCGTCAAGGAATAACGTTAGGTATGCATGTATTCTGTTCTTCGTGTGCTCGTGGAGCTCACAAATGCAGTAGGTCTGTTCACTGTATCATTGATAAGCATCCATCCATCCATTACGCTACTTGCAGGTATGTAGCATTATCCTCCTTCGTGGCATTTGTCTTACGATCGTGCTGAGAAGTTAGTAATCACCCAAGCCTGATTCAGGCTTGCAGACACCTTCATGTACATCTAATGACTGCTGTTCATCATATATAACACAGCGTAACTCCAGAGCTGGCAATGACGGTATCCCTAGTTTCCGACCTCGAGTCAAGGTGTGTTTTCCTCTCTATCCTTTCACATAGGGTCGATCGACCTGTTTCCGTAACCGCGCACGCGGGCGGCCTTCCTTCTCATTTGTGTAAGTGGAGAGACTCGTAGGGAACACCAAGCGTGTGACATTCCGAAGTCATGGAGATTCTGGCGCCCTCGAAAGGGGCGGCGGCATCGTCAGCATGTTCACCGGTATCGGCGGCGCGACTGAAGAGACCGATATCACTGACTCAACCACGTACTAGTGGCTCGACGAGAAGATTAAGAAGGCCCTTCCTACCTGCTATCTCTACGACATTGTCCAGTAGATGGTGAGCTTGACACACAATGGGCCCCTTAGCCCTCAACAGATTCCTCCATGCACCTCTCAACGGGCTCCTCAACGGGCTTTTCCCCTTTTCTGTCGTCTCGTCTGTTCACAGAGTCGCGAGTACAGTATCCCCCTTGTTGACCGTTCCACCACGGCTGACAGCCGGTGAACAATAGAGATAATGTCGGGCGCGAGAAATTTGCGACGATCGGTTGACCACCAGGGCAGCTTGGCGTCGAATTGGAACAGCAGACAGCGTAGGCCGCAGCGGCGACATGGTGGAGATGGCGGCCGAAGCGACGCTAGCGGACCCGCGCCAGTGGCCGGCCCAAGGCTAAGCCAGCCTAGGTGGGACCATGGACCCACAAAGCCACTGGAGGCTTGCCAGCGGTCGTGGTCCCGAGCGCTCGCCAACCGGTAGGCTTTCCCGGTCGTGCGGAAGAAAGATGCGGGCCGTCATCACGTTTGCGCCTGCGCCCTCCTCAGGCATTCTCAGCCTAAAATTACGCGACGCACGCCGCAATCATGGACGTTGTGCGGTGGCCAGTAGCTACTGGCCGATACTGCACGAGACGACTAGCGGGGGATGGGAGGCGCGTTGGGCTGGATTAATGCAAGTCGCCGGTGATCTGAGCGTGTGCAACGGCTTGCACATCTCGGACAGCTATTACCTCCGACGTTCTCGGTCAAACGATGACTTCGAGAGCGTGTGGGTCCCGAGTAGACATGGGCGGTGATATCTATGATAGTCCACAGCACCACGCACAGCGGTACTGGCCATGCATGGAAGAACATACGAGTCTTGAAGAGCGCCGATGCGCATGCATGCACGGCACCACGGATCCAAATACACCGCAATCTTCGCGCCGCAAGGCGTGGAGTGGCAAGCTGGCATCGCAATCATTGCAATTCGAACCGGACGGGAGATGGACGGGCCAGTCAGGACGCACCTTCACACCATCGCATCTTCGCAACATCTGCACATTCCAGCATTCCCACCGTGGCCCCGTAGTCCCCCCGCCTCTGCCTCTGCCAGCACCACGCTTACGAGGAGAGTACGAGGCTGGCACGTACGCGCACATGCGGTCACGGTGGTAGCGGCTCATGTTAGCGTGCATCAGCATGGCCGCGCTCAACGGACGAACGTTCCAGTGAGAATGGCACTGCACGAGCGAAATTTGCCGTAGGCGCAGCCGCCGCTCGCGAGAGTGCGTGGAGCGTGCGAACGCCCAGGAGAAGATCCCTCTCGCGACTGGCTTTCCGCCCCATCGCTCCATCGCTAGATCCTACTTGCCACACACATCTGGGCGAGCGCAAGGGCCAACGAGACTAAGCCCTAAACGCTAAGCCGTGCTACGGCGGCGGCCCGCGAGCCCCCGTGCGGGGTGCGCTGCACCGTTGCCGGGGACCCTACCTGGTGGGCTTGCGCAGATGTACGGTTGCACGCTGGACGCGCGGCCGTGGCCGCGGTTCGCCACGCGACGACGAATAGAATATGGTCGTCTGATGCGGAGCCGTAGGGAGAGTGAAACGGGTTCTGCTCAAGAACGTCCTGAGTCCTGGCGCACGGTCTGCCCCTTGCGCCAGCCGCTGTCCGAGCGGGCCAGAAGGGCTACCCGGTGATGTCAGGCGCCAGGATGGTGGCACGGGTCCGGTGTACGGAGATTAGTATGGAGGGATCGCATCAGAGTCCAGGGCGGACAGGGCGGGCGCGACGGCGCGCTTGGACGCGCGATGACTGAGGGGATGGCGGACGACGGGCAGAGGAATGAAGGTCTGGGAGGTTATTATGTTTAGACGTTGTACAGACAACAATCCCGGAGCAGGTATGTACAAATAAACTAACAGGATATATATATGTCTTGGGAGCAGCAGCAGCGGGGGACGAGCGTGCGAGAGCGAGAGAGACGAGTTGCGGGGAATAAGGATACAGGCAATAGTATACTGGCGAGGGTAGAACCGGTGGATGGGGAACATACTGGAGGCGCGGAGCGTGCGCAGCGGGGAGGTATTGAAGTGCGTGCGGAACGAAGAGTGGGTGGTGGATGCACAGTGGAACGGCAGACAAGACAGGCCCATGGGGAAAAGTCTATGCGGTAATAAGTAAGACCCGAATGAATCCTCGGCTGCGGCGTGGAGCTCAGGCGAGCGTCCTTCTTGCCATTAGGGTATTCTGGTAGCGGTCCCGGCAGAGTCCGAGCGGCCGATGGCCTCCTACGACGCCATCCCGGTGGGTACCATGGTATACAGCATCGTAGGCTCGACGTTGTCCTGCATGCCAGGCATAAAGCCGGAGACACCATACTGGTACTGCAGGTAGGGGTATTGCGGCATGGGTGCCGGGCAGTAATACATCGCGTGTGGATGTACGTATCTATGGATGGACAGTCAGCTGCGGGTCCTGACAAGAGCCGAGAGGGTCTGGCGGGAGGACTTACTCGAAAGCGCCGCCCTGTACGGCAGCGAGGTCCGCGGACGGCATGGGCGGTATCTGGGGGATGGCGATCTGAGGCGCGGGCTCGGCAGTCGATTGTAGGTTGATCAGCATGTCGTCATGCTGGAATATCTGCGCTTCGCACGAAGAAGAGAAGGTTGCCGGCTGCTCTTCGGGCGTGAGGAACGAAGGCGACCCTACGCAGCGGACAGGCCGGGGCGCGTGGACGGCAGCAGCGGGATGCTGCGACGCGCCCTCGGAAGAAGAGTGGATCGGGGAGATGCCCTCAGGGTGATATGTCTGCATGTCGACATCGACCGAGTACGAGGGAGAGTGGTAGTAGTCAGCGGCGGCGTTGACGTCGTGGAATGACGCCGAAGGGCTCTCGTAACCGCAAGGAGCCTCTACGGTGTAAGCAGCGTGGTCCCAAACGGGAGAGAATCCCGCCGAGTTCGACCCTGAGTCCGAAGTGCTGCAGCTGTCGGGGTAGAGCAAGTCCGGCGTCGCCATGTCGGTTTCCTCGACCTTGAGCGGCTGGGGCACAAATAGTTGAGCCCTGTCGGCGGGGGACGGATGGTCGACCTCCGGCCAGGAGTCCTCGTCGTCGTCGTCTGACGGCTCCTCGGATTGGTCTCTGCGGTGGCGAGATCGACCAGAACTATGAGAGGGCCGCTTTTCGTCCTCCGCATACTCGCAGGCGTAACCACGCGCAACACAACGAGAGCAAGAGGGACGAGTTCCACTACACTGTAAAGCGCAGCGGGATGAGCAAAGGTGCGTTGCGCTGGAGGACAACAACCCTACCTTTGCTTTGCGCTGACGGCACTTGTTGCATGCCCTTTGCGTCCGCCTGTTCTTGAGGGGCGTCGGGGAGCGGAGGAAGATGCACGCGCCGTCCGGACCGGGAAGCGAGCCCACCTTGTAGTGGTAATATTCGGGGCCCCATGGGACGTCGTAGGGGATGAGGTTCCAGCTGTCCTCGGACGCGTCGGACGCGTCTAGCGGATAGCTTGAAAGCTGGTCCGTAGGTGTGGACGGCGAGGTCGAATACGCAGAAGAGGACCTGCTGGACGAATGCGCCTTGTGGTTTGCCTGAGCAATACAGTGCTCAAAGGTGATGGTGACGCCGTTGTCAGAGGCGCCGTTATGTCGATGGACAGGCATGTGGAATAAAGTCTGTGGCGCAGCAGTGAGTCAAGTGCGCGCGCGAGCGGAGGAGGTAGTACGAACGGGGACTAGGATGGGGGTTGAATGGTGGAAATTGGCGGTGAGGTGGGATGGCAGACACCGGCTTGGGGGGCGAGGAGACGGGGCCGAGAAGTACGGGGAGTAAGGTGGAGGCCATAGGGAGAGATTATAAGGAAGTGGAGGAAAAAGGGCGCGTTTGGACGCGAGCGCGGCGGTTCTCCGAGACGACGACTGTCCTGGCTGATGTTGCCGGGCGTCTGTGGGAGATCGAGTGGGGATCTTGGGCTGAGTTGCTCATCGGCGAATCAGGACAGGGATCGGGCAGGAGAATGTTCTCCCTCGCAGTCGTCACTCTCTCATCAACAGAAACTATCAACAGTCGTCTTCGGTGGCGTCCTTCCCTCCTCATCGAGATCCTTGGACTCTCTCCCTCCATCCGGCCATCCCTCCACCGACCTCTCGCAGCCTCTCGCTCTCCTCCCGTACCCCCTCCTTTATTCTTCCGTCTTTAGCTCCCGCTTCTCTTCTCTACTACCCACCCATCCCCCTTATATCATAAAATTTCGCCAAAACAAAGCCGCATATCTCGCCTTCAGGGCTGCCTTTCGCCATTTCCCAAGCGAACAGTCCAGACTTCGCCCGCTCCCGTCCCAGACGCCTGGGCGCTGATGCCGCTCTCTGGAAAGGCAGGCCCAGCACAACAGAAACTAGTAACGCCAAAATTTGACTATTCCAGCCCTCCCTGCGCCGCCAACACCTATTTATTTTCCACGTAGAACGCCCAGGCGCCCAGGTAACGACCTCCCAATCCAGACGGCAACATAGCCCTGAACGCTCCCAAGAACATCCCAGAACGCCTCTGACAACTTTGACGCGGAGGAGGCGCGACGCCGCGACGGGCCACTGACAGTCCCAGCGCCAGTCGTCCGCGCTAGCCTTGTCGGCAATTTGACCCCAACGTCCCGCGACGTCCAGCGATCGTTGCTGAGAGCCTTGACTGCGATGACTGTTCTCGATAACACGTCGATCGCATTCGACATTCTATTTATCCCCTTCTCACGTGTGGCAATATACGCCACTAAGTGGATAGCGGCATGCGAGTGCGGGGGACCTGGGGCTCGTCCGAGCTCGTCGCGCCAGTTGGCAGCTTCAGAGCGGTTAGATTGAGGAACTCCTCCCGCGCGCAGCCCGCGTGGCCGCCACCGCCCGCCACCACCAAGGAACTCCTCGGCCGGTGATCAGCTTAATTCCTCAAGCTGCGCGCCATCCTTTGCCATCGCCCGACCGTTCAGGGACCATTCATCGCGATAGCTGCTGACAGCCAAGCCGGATGATGCGCCCTCGCCGACGTTCTCGGTACGGCGCCCCGGCACCGAAGTCCATACGAGGGCGCGCGCCGCTCCACAAGGCGGGCCGAAGGGATCGGAAAAGGGAGGTCAGCCATGCCTGTCAATCGACAACAGCTCGGGCCTAGGGCGTCGATGGACGTTGAGTTGATGTGCTCAAAGAGAGGTTTGTGTCTCCGGTTGAAGAATAATTTAGACGGTATCCAAATGCTACAGGGTTGCGTTGCCAGACGGGGATACTGAGACAGGCGTCGTAAGGAAAGAAGGGCCAGCGAAAGACAACGGGAGCGCAACGACGACAAGATGCGAGGAGATAACATCAAAGGTGATGACTTCATGTCGTCGCCGGATCGTGCAAGACGGCAAGCAGATAGCGTTCGTCTGGCGGAGACAATGGAGCGGTTAGCGGCCCATGACCACCTTTGTGCCTGCGGCGGCGGCGACGACAGAATGGCGCACCTGGCGAGATCATGATTTCGTGACGCTTTGTGCGTATCCGCATGAAGCGAATGTCGTCCTGAGCCACGCGCGTAAACAGATGCGTACACGGGGGGCCAAGATCGCAAACGGACGGACTTACGCCTTCGTTATGTCCGCCACTGACCTCCTCCAAGCCCGTTTGTACGCTTTGCACAATCCGTGCGATCGCGCTCGCGTACTTCTTGCCCTGCTCGCCCTCGAACACCACGCCCGAGTGTCGGATGATCGTCACGGGTTGCCCTCGGGATAAGAGCATGTAGCCCAGCACGGAGCGATGGGAGGTGAGAAGCGTGAGTGTCTGTTCGAGTTCTGGAGGGGTAACATGGGTTTGCGACGCCGATGTCGATGTCGCATGAGAGTCTGCCATTGCTTGTGTCGCCAGCATCGAAGACGATGGCGGAGAGCACGAACGCGACTTGGACGCGTCGCAGCTAACGCCATTGGCTTATGTAATATTACCTCCTTTGGAGTGAACGCTTTCCGTGCGGTGCCTGGTCGAATTCACAGGCAAGTCCAGCGGTTCCCCGTTAATTATCCTCAACACGGCGTTCTCCCAGAACCAGCATGACCATGCTTGCATATCGCGACAATGCTGCTTCTTGCTCCGTCATCGAAAGATTGTTGCTCCTGGCTACGCGAGGCGAAGCAGAGAGACCCGTCGGCTCACACCAAGGTGCTCCGAGTCCTTGAAGTTACTCACGATGTCTTGATCAGAGCGTTCGCACACATAGTACAGACCGGCCAAAAGCCGCCAAAGGAGCTGCTTCTCTCAGTCTTACCTTCGGCATCTTGAAAGAGGCTCGCTTTTGCAGGATGTGACTGTGGGCGCCGCGCGGGCCGACCTGACCGAGCGGTGAGCGGTGAGTGCACATATCCGAGGCCGGGTCCCCCGTGGGGATACTGCTGTTCCCCGGCCGTTTGGCGAAGACGTGGACCGAGCCCGACTGGCTGCCGTCCAGGAACCGTAAACGTCTCCGTCTCCGATACCAAGCCTCTGCTCCGCTGCCGCACGCAGTATCTCTCTGAACTGTAGTCATAATCTCCAGGGCGCGAGGGTGGCGGCGACCCTGAACAGAGTCACGTCAGACCTTGGCCACTGGTCGATCGCTTCGTGCAGGACGGGTCACATTACTCCTGCTCGCGGAACACCGCGGAGCAATCGTTCGGCCACCCTCCAGTAGTTGGGGAAGTTATGGAGGCAGGTGGCAGATGCGCCCACGCACACTCGGCTCGCCGGAGACCCCACTAACCCTGAACTAACGTTAGTACGAACGCCTACAAGGAGCGGTGAAGGGCTGACCTTCGCGGATGTTCCTTGTACAGCCGTTCATTCTTCGCATCGATGCTGAGAAATCTTCAGCTTCGTCGAACGGAGGTCATGTGGGTTGCAAGGTGTGCGATTGTAGCGAACCCATTAAGCAGTTTACATACTAGAGCGTGTACAGTAAGCTAAGAGCGTCCATGAACGAACGAACCAGTCGGCCATCCACATCATCGTCATCAACACCTCCCCTCATCTCGGCTTCCAGAAAGGACCGCCGGTGTCGTACTCGTCCTCCTCTAGCCGCCGCGATAGCTGCGCCTTCCTCGAGCTCGCCTGGAAGCTGCGGATGCCCTGCTGAGCACCCTTCGGCGGAGGAACGGGGGTTTCGGACGGTGCACGCCTGTGTGTTGGGGATACGTGTGTTTCTTCTTCGTCAATCCGGCCCAGTGGCGACTGCTGGCCCTCCATAGCCCGCACATCTCCGCCGTCCTGCTCCTGCACCAGGTCCAACTCAACGATGAAGTGCCCTTCCTTCCACCGCTCTGGGCCGTCGTGGGCCCGCATGAACTTCCAGCCAAGATAAGACTCGCATGACTTGCAGATGAACTCCTGAATGGTATACGCCCCAGAGTCCATGAGGAGGATGGAAGGGGGATCGAGGATGATGTTCTTGCTGTGATCACGGAATGCCATAAGGCTCAGCGCGGACGAGACGAAAGGAAGGTGCGAACGCACGCCGTCGTGAAGAGAGCTGCCTTCCCCGCATGCCCTCGGAAGGCCTGGTGGAGGTGAGCGTGATCAATGCGCGAACTTCGCGATAGAAGGGGCCTCTGAATAGCGCAAGTGGTTACTCACCCTGGAAACAATCTGGCTTGTGTGCGCGATACGCGTGGCGCACTGGCCGCAGACGAGAAAGCGCGGCGGACCAGGTTGGGAGGGGTCGATCGTGAGCATGGTAGAGTCTGGCATGACTGGCGTGGCAGACCCGCGCACTGGCTACCTATAGGGAGAACGAAGAGGGAGAAAAGAGGACTGACGCCGTTGGCGAGTACCATGGGCGAGGCTGGATTTCCGATGCGATGTTTTCACACAGTGCGGTGGCCCAGCACAACGGTACGCATCATTTTCCCATGTTTTTAGCACTGCTGGTTATAGATTGAACCTAGTCGAGCTCGGTGGCGAGCATTGCGCTCGCTGTGAGAGTGACTGAAGCTATCCTCAAACGCCGTCAATGTTGCCAGGCATTGCTCGAATGCAGCTCGTCTGAGGCAGCTGAATGTGAATAGAGAGCACTGCTTGAAGGGATCAATCGTGTGATGTGCCTCTTGCCATCGCTCGCAGCTAAATGCTGTGCTGCTGGGCCATATATGGACATACCGACCAAAAATAACGTTAGGCTTGAACACTTACTCCAGCTTTGCCACCGACGCGTCTTTGCCTCCCGCGCTCTCTCACAGTCCCGTACCTGGTGCGTACCGTGCAAGTGGGCGGATATGGTCGACCAGAGCAGCAAAAACATCGTCTGCACTGTGGGAGCGCCCCTCGACGATGTGCGAACGCGAACCACGTCGCCTGCCCGAACTGGTATCTATGCCCCGGCGGCGTATCAAGATGTACACAGGATAAGCAACTCCGCCAGGTTATCAGTTCCTCTCGCACGCCAACCAGCGTGGTCCTCCTCGACCGCTGCCTCCAGACGCACGCCGGTCCCTCCCAGTCCCCTAGAATGACAAACAACCGCGTCTTCACCAGCCGCCATGTCGTACTCGGCGGCGGACAGCCCCGTCCCGCAACCGTGATAGCAGATGTCACTACTGGCAAGATCGTGGACATCCTGGATGCGCTCAGCCCCCGCAGCAGCTTCCCTGAAGTCGGAGATGCCGACTGGATAGATGCGGGAGACAAGTACATTCTCCCAGGGCTTGTCGAGTAGGTGGACCGTCCTGCCTCCGGTGCGCCAAGACCGCTGACGTCTGCCGTCCACCGCTCCAGCGCGCACGTCCACCTGAACGAGCCTGGACGGACAGACTGGGAGGGCTTTTGGACGGGGACACAGGCTGCGGCCTCGGGTGGCGTCACCACCCTCGTCGATATGCCGCTCAACTCGATCCCTCCCACCACGACCGTCGCGAACCTCGAGGAGAAGCGAAATGCCGCCCGTGGTCAATGCTGGACCGATGTTGCCTTCTGGGGCGGCGTCATTCCAGGAAACCAAGTGCGTTCGCGGTCATCACGAGACCTCGCTACCGACGCGCCTGCTCACATCACCCGTGCGACAGGCCCATTTGAAGCCTCTGGTCGGCGCCGGAGTGAAGGGTTTCAAGTGTTTCCTCATAGAGAGCGGGGTCGACGTACGTATATAGATCCATGGCCTCGGGTACTGAACTGAGAATACACCCTAGGAATTCCCATGCGTGAACGAGTCCGATCTCCGTGGAGCAATGGCTGAATTGAAGGTATCGTTCGCTATTCCCGACCCTCTGCGATAGCCTGATTTATCATCTCTCCCAGGACACGTCCACGGTCCTGTGCTTCCATGCCGAGCTCGAGAAAACTCCTGAGAAATCCTCCGCTACCGAGCCGTCCGACCCGACACTTTACTCGACTTTCCTCGCCTCGCGCCCGCAACAGCTCGAGGTAAACGCCATCGAGCTCATCACACGGTTGCACAAAGAGTACCCTTCTCTCCGTCTGCATATCGTACATCTGTCAGCATCAGATGCGCTCCCGCTTATCCGCGCGGCTAAGGCCTCCGGGCTGCCGCTTACCGTCGAGACATGCTTCCACTACCTCACGCTCTCCGCCCAGCACATCCCACACGGGCGTCCCGAGTTCAAGTGCTGCCCACCGATACGCGAGGATGCGAACCGAGAAGCACTATGGGCCGCACTACTGGACGGGACGATTGACTGCGTGGTGAGCGACCACAGCCCCTGCGTCGCGTCGCTGAAGAAGGTCGAGGAGGGTGACATCATGAGCGCCTGGGGCGGGATCAGCACCTTGGGGCTGGGTCTCAGCCTCCTGTGGACCGAAGCCAGAAAGCGGGGCGTAGGGATCGACAGGCTCGTGGATTGGCTATGCGTGCGGACCGCGAGACACGCCGGGCTCGCCGACCGCAAGGGCCAGCTCAAAGTAGGTCTCGACGCCGATTTGGTGATCTGGGATCCGGAGGCGGAGGTCAAGGTGGGTTGCGGCGGACTCGGATGTCATTAGCTCGACTGACGCTATATCGGGACGTTGGCCAGGTTACCAAGGACCTTCTGAACTTCAAGAACAAGCTCACCCCGTATGAGGGGCTCACGCTCAAAGGGAGAGTTGACAAGACCTACTTGCGAGGGCAGCTTATCTACGGCGGCACGCAAGATGCGTTCACAGGGCTTGAGCTTGTTGGTGCTCTCTTGTAGTAGCCTTTCCGTCTGACCGCCCCGCGATCGCCTCTTGGGGTATGAGAGCGGTATTGGTGTCAATGTACGACAGGAAGTGACCGAAGCGACTGAATGTATTACTACCCAGTGATCGGCAAGGCTTCAATCTTCACAACATTGTAGTCGGTGAACGGTCCGAAAACACAATATGTTCTGTGCTCTGTCAGTGTCGTCATGCTCGTTATCGCGGTATGAACACCAGAGCTGGATCCACGACTGTCATGGTCTGCACCCGGCCCCGATTGACTTCACTAGAATCGGAATGAGCCTAATCTTGCATCATGTATATGTCATTCTATAGTTATTACCGCTGCAATAGCTGAGAGTTCAGCGGAGAGGTGTCATATAACGGAATACGGCGTCATGATGCAAACTCAGCATACGCCTATTGCGACTGTAGTCCCTCAGGGAAGGAATTAACGAGCATGATGGACTTACTGTAGTGTCACGACACACGAAGCTGGTCGGCTGAGTGAATTGTCCGAGGCCGAGCGAAAGATGTAGATCGTAGAGCGGTCTTCATAAAATACGAATTGGAAAAAGATCTCGAAATTAACACGAGCTGTCATATGGATCGGACGTGTCTGGGCAGCATGCTTGTGGCACGACCGGCCCGACGAAATTGTGGGGTGCGATTATGCTTCAACCGCCGCGACTGCACGAACCACCAAGTGGCAGTTTTCAGAAAGTCCGAGAGGCGTGGCACACCGCCAGCTCGTGTGCAGTAGAAATCTATGAATTAGGATGAATGCTGCCAAATACTCCGCGGGAGTTGCGCGTAGGCTATGCGAGTAACATACCAAGGGAGTGCCCCTCACCAAGGGGATGACCCTCGTATGGATGTAGAGATTGCGGACGAAGCTCGCAGCTAGGCGTGGCCCCTCTTCGCTCTCTCGAGTCGGCCCTCTGCTTCGAGCTCACGAAGTGCAGCTGCGGCCCATCCTGAGAATCCATCTTTGTCGAATGCCTCCTTTAGTCGCTGCTCGGCCGCAGACCACGTCCACCCCTCTACCTCCGCCGGGGATAATGGTGAAGACGACAGTACGATATCGGAGGAGTCCGATGGGGATGCGCTCATGTCGATGGTGGACTCGTCTTCGGGTGCTGGTGGTCGGTGTATGCGGGCGGACAAGAGGGGCATCCGGTCCAATATTGCTGAACGCATGCGATCGGCGAACTCTTGTGTCTTGATCCACACCCAGCAGTCAGATACAATGCAAGGAAGCCGTCATTACGGACACTTACGGTCTCCACACCCATATAGCGCTTCACGCCCCAGACCGTAGTTGCCGCTCCCACGCCGACGAGTAGCGTAGCGATGCTGAAGGCCTTTGCGCAGTGTAACGCACCATTGAAGTCGTCTCCGGCCTTGGCACTCTCTGCGGCAGGTGATGTGCTAGGTAAAGATGACTGTGATGGCGGGAGAGATGTCGCGTTCGGGTTCGCAATGGGTATGCCTTTCGAGGCAGACCGACGCGTGGGTGGTGGAGGTGCCTTCGCCAGTGTCTTGCCCAACGTTGTCGCGCGGTGCCGACGTAACATCCAGATTGGAACAGTCATTGCGACTGTAGAAAACGCGAGCTATCACAGACGGTAAGGCATTCCTTTGTAGATGGTGCAAACATGTATACTGAATACATACGAGCGCGACAGGGACCCATTTGGGTACGGGTTTGTTTCTGTCTCCTCCAAAGATGGCCCTGTAGCCACCAATCTCGGGCTGTTCATGCTCCTTCCTCGCAGAAGACGATGATGAGGAACCGAATTTGTCGGAGGAGACGGTCGACATGGTTGTGGCAGCGAGGAGAGCAGACCCCGGCTTGAGGCCTCCGCGTCCTTCGGCGCCGTGAAATTCAGCACGTGGCATTGTGATCGGCGGGATTTTCCTTTTTTCGCCATGAGGGCGCATCAACTTGCAGACGAACCATCATGAATGGCCCTGCACTGTGTCCATGGTGGACCTGCTCTACGTACATCGTCGTTCTGGTGGTATTTTAGGGCTTGACTATTCTACCTATCATTGCGCGATACCTGAAGGGCGTCATTCAGGACGCGAAACATATCCGCAAACACAAGCATCCACAACACAATGGCCGGTACCCACTACCACTTGGAGATATACATGCGTACAGCCGCTTGAATTCGAAGGTGCGGGTAGGTCCTGCCCGCGTGCATGACATATTCGCATGCGAAACCATTGCAGTGCACAGTATCCCGGTGGTAGGTGTCTTGACGCCCTCGGCTTCTTTACCTCCCAGCAGCACGGGCCCACAAACGCCGATCCCGCTGACATCGGCTGCAAAGTTAACGTTGGCGGGCCCAACCAGGACGTCGACCCCACCGGCGAAACGTGCGCAAGCCTGACGTGCGCAGAAGCCAGCGTGCTCAACACGGCCTCTGCGACCGCTGTTAGAACCACCTGGGCTCGGGTGGCGGGGGCACCCAATTCCAACTCGACGATGCCGGTCTTCGAAGCCGGTCGGATCTGTCAACGGTGTACCGGACACGATGTTTTCACGCCTCTGGGCGTGCACCACCTGAGCGTGCGTGGTGTACGGGGTATGCGAGTCTACCTGGAATCGTATAAAGGCATGCTGCGAAGGCAGAAGTTCATCCAGTACTCAACGATTCAAGCATGAAGAGCATCCTCGTCCTCGCAGCCCTGGCACTCTCCGCCCTTGCCCAGCAGGCAACCATCGTCACGCCCACCGCAGGCAGCAACATCACCGGTGGCAGCCTCACCACGATCGAAGTGCACCAAGACGTACGTCGTCCCCGTCTAGACGTCTGCCTCTGACAGAACACGGCTGATCCCCGCTCCCACTTGCAGGAATCTGCGACGGACGACGTGCAGGTCGCTGTCATCCTCGGCTTCCGCACCTGCCCGTCGGGCAGCTGTGCCGGGATCGACCCGTCCGAGGACGGCGTGGGCGACATCATCTACGCGGGCGACTTCGACGCTCAGCGCGATCCGAGCCAGCCCCAGAAGGGCCTCTTCCAGGACTTTGAGTGGTCCGTCCCGACGGGCCTCACGGGCCCGGGTCTCCTCAGCCTCGTTCACTTGCAGGCAGTGGGGGTGAGTAAACTCGAGTTATGGGAATGTACAGTTGGCTGACATGATATCGTTTGGGAACGTAGGCTGTGAAAGTCCCGGTGCTCAGTACGAGCAGCATCCAGATCAACCTCTCCTGAACTCACCATTGAAAGGAAAGGAGGTCGGTGCAGAAGAAAGATTTTGGAGATGTGACTGTGCTTCATGACGTATTTCACGACAAGTTATGACCACAACACATGCAGTCTCTAGATCGAAGTAGGCGATGACATTAGGCCGGGCAGAAGTGTATCCGCCAGCGGACACACGTAGCCCTCGGCCTTGTACGTACACGAAAAAGCTACACAAATACGCAAGATACAACATAACGCTACAGTTCCATGCGGGCCAAACACGTGATCAGTCGAGTGACAGTGAGAGCAAAAGTGAGAGTGTACAGTGAGAGTGAAGATGAGCGTGGAGTGGGAGTGGGAGTCAGAGTCAGAGTGCAGGGACAAGCGAAAGTGAGGATGTAGAGCGGAGGGATGCGGAGTGACATCTTGAGAGCGAGGCCGCAAGAGTAGGAAAAAGGGAGAGTGAAGTATTTAGACGCAAACGAGTGCAGATGTTCAGACCCAAGAGAGAGTGCGTCTCTTATTCGTCCATAGAGAGGGCCATGCGGCAAATAGGGCACACGCCTGCAGTGCGCAGCCAGCGGCGGAGGCACGCCTCGTGGAACCTGCACGACCGGTCGTTTAGCCACCCGATTCTCGTATCCAAGCATTCAAAGAAACGATGGCCAAACGAAGTTATGAAGGACGACAACACACCGCAGCAGAGAAGGAAGAAGGCGAAAGGGATTAGAGAGAATTCAACGAGTACTCACGGGTGCCGACACACGGGGGTGAGCGCGCCCCGCTCCTCGCGCCTGAACTGCGAGAGACACACGCCGCAGCGGTCGACCGCGACGCCGAGCAGCGACAGCTTGAGCTTCACGCGCCCGTCCTTGAGCACGCGCCGGCGCTGGACCTCGACCTGGCCGATATACGGGACCGTCGCCTTCTCCGCGTTCGCGTTCGCGGGTACGGGTGTTGCGGTTGTTGCATTCGCGGCTTCCGATGCAGCTGCGGGGGCGGGAGAGGGTGCTCCGGCAGCAGCGGGCCCGATGATCTCGGAGACGAGCAGAAGGCCCTGTAATACAGCGAGCAGCGGCACCGTCAGTCTCCCTTCCACATTTAATATTCAATAGCGAGTAAAAAAGCAAAGAAGCATGGAAGCGCCTCGGCAGCGCGTCCGAATGGAAGCGATCGGCGAGAGAGAGAGACGCACGCACCTCGTAGTTCTCCCCGTTCCGCGGCCCGTCGTCGTCCGCGACGAGGCGCGACGCGAGCACGTCCAGGTCCGTGATCTGCAGGAACTCGGGGCGCGGGCCCTCCTCGGCCGCGCGCGCGTCCTCCAAGACGCTGTCGCCCGATGCCGAGCGCTCCATCTGCATGGGCATGGGCACGAGCGGGGCAGGGGCGGTCGGTGCCGGCGTAGCTGCTGCACCTGCGGAGGGCGGTGCGTCCGGGGCGGATGGTAAAGCAGGCGAACGGGATGGCGGAGAAGGCGGCGGAGGCAGGTCCTCCCCTGCAGAAGCCTCCGGGACGCGGTTAACAGGCGTACCGTCCGAAATACGCTTCATCACCGGCGCAGGTACCGGGATAGGGATAGGGATGGGGATGGGCACTGGGATCTTCACTGATCCACCGCCTTCAGCTTCCATCGCCTCCGGGGGGAGCAGCGGGAGCGGGCGCCCGCGGTAGTGCTGGCTTAGCGTCGGGGTCGTGGGCGTCGACCCGCCCGTCTGCGTCTGTTGCGTGGGCGTCGCTGGGGTCGAGGGACGGATGGGGAGGGTCGGGAGCGGAGGTGGCCGCTTGGGCGTCGTCGGGGTGCGCGTTGGGGTTTGTGGTCGTATCAACGACGCTTGGGCTTGGGTCTGAGCGCTGCGCGCTATGAGCTGCTCGATGGAGAGGCTCTCTGGGACGGTGGAAGGTTCGCCGATCATCCCAACCTCAGCCTCCAATACCGACTCTGCCGTAGCAGAGTCATCGGAGGCCCCAGCACGTTTCTCAACCGTCTGCAGATCCGGCGCGGCGTTGGGGACATGCATCGCGTTGCGGTGCGAGGGAGGCGGGGTGAGCTCGCGACGGCGGCGGAGGGGCGCCGTGGGCTGCACGGGGTTCTGGGGCGCACTCGTACCCGTAGGTTGAGATATGGGCGCGTGTGCAGCGTCACGCGCCTGTAGAATGGTGCGCGGGAGGGCAGTAGGGACCTCCGCAGTGCGTGGTGGCGTTGCGTATGCCGTAGTAAAGGGTATCGGCGACGCACGAGGCCCAACAGGGGACGGGGGCGGCTGGTATTTCTGCTGTTGCTGTTGCTGTGGTGGGGCTTGTTGATGGTAGTGCTTCTGCTGCTGCTGCTTGCCATGAGGCGGGGTCTGAGGCTGTAGCTGCTGCTGCTGAGCCTGCTGCGCGGTGTGCGGGTGTTGTTGCTGGTGCTGGGATGAGGGCGGGTACGACCCCAGCGACAGAGGCGAGCGCTGCACAGGTGAATTCGGCGATCCTCCCGGATGCACATTCCCTCCCGTCGTTGAAGTCGTGTTGGCTCCAGTCACTGGGGCCTTCCACACCACCGATGGTGACGGGCGCAGAGCCCGCGGCGTGCCCGCAAGCGGGGATGGCGTCGACGCAGGTGAGACGATCGTGTTCGCCTGGAGGTGCGCATGCGGGTAAGTTTGGCGGATATGATTCGCGCTCGCGATGAGCCTCAGCGGGGACTTCTCCGGGAGGTACGGCCGTGCCGCTGCAGCCGCCGCCGTCGTGGTCGCCACTACGGGAGTGGTAGGTAAGACTGCGGCCGTGGCTGGGGTAGGGCCGTGGGCGGGAGGAGAATGAGAGAGGGGCGAGGTCGGGCTGTCGAGCAGCGGCGATGTGGGCGAGCGGTGCCGCACGGGCCGGTTGAGGAACGCAGCGGCGCGGGCACTCTCCGAAGTGGGTGAGGACGCTTCAGTGGTCGTCGTCGAACGCGCGGGTGACGTCGGCGCGGTACTGGTGCTGCCATTCGACGAGCGCGCCCCAGGGCTCTCGCCGCCACCGACAACTTCCCAGCCGTCGACAGACTCGGTGGACGAGTCGGACGAGTCGAGCGTCGCGGAGATGGAAGCGGATGCTGCTCGGGGCGAAACCTGTAGTGCAGCATACTCGCGCGAGCGTTGTTCGCGTTCGCGCTCCTTGCCCTTGAGCGAACCAAAGAGCCGCCTGACCCCGAAGCTCTCCTTACGTTTCAGCCCCGAGCCGGGGGGAGAAGTGGGTCCAAGCTGCGCAGGTGCAGACGCGGGCGAAGCCACAGGCGCAGACGAGGATGCCGGCGCGCCCTTGTGCGGCCCGAGGGCGTGGGCAAGCGATAGCGTGACCGTGCTCGCCCACGCGGTCGGCATCTTGAAGAACGACATGCTCGGCGACATGGGCGACGCAGGGCTCCCCGGCTCGGGGGAGTGCGAGTGGAAGCGCGCGCGCGAGCGAGCCCTGCTGGACGCGCCGGGCCCGGGGTGGAGGTACGGCGAGCGCCCCGCGCCACGCGGGAGCGGGCTGCCGCGCTGTGAGGGCAGGAAGTGGTCCTCGTCTTCCTCGTCGTCGTCTTCGTCGGTGTTGGTTGCTGGTTCGTCCTCGTCGCTGTGCTCGTCGATTGTCTGGGTGTCGCCGCAATCGCGCGGACGGACGGAGCCGCAGTGCGAGCATCGGCGCGCGTGGGGGCTCGGGCTGCTCGGCGGCGTAGACGGCATCGAGCTGCTGGCGGTCAGGTTCGTGCTGCTCTCTTGCACGTTGCCCGTGGGGCGCGCGGACATGCCGAACGCTTCCCGCGCTTCGGTGATGTTGCGACGCTCGAATTCCCGCTGAACGCGCTGCTCGAGGGAGAGTCCTAAACGGCGGTCGGCAGACCAACGCTGGTATGGCTCGAAGGTGAGCTCTTCGACGACGTCGGAAACGGTAGAGATGGAACCGCGGTAGTGGGGGTGCGGTGAAGCAGGTGGGCTAAGAGGGCTAAGTGGTTCTACGATCGGGCTCTCAGGCTCTTCATCTATGTCGGGCTCTGGACCAGGATGACGATAAGTTTCCTGGGGGCGGGAAAGGCTAGTCTGTGAGACCGCGGGTGAATCACGCATTGCGGTCACAGGCACAACGAGCGTAGTCGTGGACGGCGAGGCTAGGCGAAAAGGGCCCGAGTTGCTACGAGCGAGTGGAGATGGTTGCGGCATCGTCCTGGGGCGTGGTGGACGGAGTAAAGGCATGTCAGACAGTGCGGTCGATTCTGTGGCTGTCGTTGCAGGAGAGAGAAGAGTCGTTGTGGACATGGATGCCAAGTGAGCAGTCGAATGCTGCGGTCCGACGGTTAAGTGGGAGGCAGGGCCAGGCTGAGAGATAGAAGCAGAGCCATTGCCCGAGGTCGCAGATGACAAGATGGTAGCAGAAGACAGGGAGGCTACATGAGACGAGTAGGGGTGTTGTTGCTGATGCTGAACCTGCTGAGATGCTGAAGATTCGGGAGAGATGGACCCGTACGGGTGAGCATTTTGTACAGACTGAGGATGTACAAGACTGGGTGGTACGTGAGGGGAAGCGATAGCATCCTCGAACGATGGAGGTGGGTAGTCAGGGATAGATTGGTCTAGTTCAGAAGGTGAGAAGGGGTGATATGAGAAGAGATGAAGAACGCACCATCTGGGACAGGATCAAATCTCCTTGGGGCGGTGGGAGTGGTGGGAGAAGGGGCAGAGATGGCATGTTTGCGAGTACGGATGTGCGCAGGGGCGGGGTGCAGCTTGCGAGAAGAAGAGGCGGGTACGGCGGTGGTGAAGCGGGGTTCGTCGTCTTCTAGCCGTCTGTCCCTGGTTGAAGGCTGCCTCTTCTTCTTTGACTTTGACTTTCTAATCCTGCCGGCATTCTGGGGCGGGATGAGGGTAAGCTGGCCATGGTGGGCGACGACGTGGGTGAGATACGGGGCGACTTGGATAGGCTCAGAGTCGAGCAAGGGCTGAGGCTGAGGCTGCCTAGACGGACGTCGGGATTGTTGGGTATGGTCGAGGAGAGGGAGCTGTGATGAGGCCATTCGAAGGTGGAGACGGCGAAGAGGAGAAAGTCGAGGCAGAGATCGACTGGAGGTGTTGTCATCGTCTGCTTTGAGAGGGAAGGCCTGAAGACTAGTCGACTGGCGGCTGTGGCATGCGACTCCAAGGCCACACTTTCTCTGCGTGCTCTCGCTCTTCCCCGCGCACAAGTCATGAGCGTCACACGTGTCGCGTTCACGTGCTATACGCGTCACGCTCAGTCGCGACTCCGACGCGTCTCCAACCACCCAGGGCCACCATCTCTGTTCTACTCCTCTCTCCCTCGGCGGCCTCGCCAGGATGCCTGCCAAAACGCCTGCCCCTTTTGACCTGGACTCCCTCAAGAATGCCCTCCCAAAGATATTCGACCAAGCTCAGACTACCGCCGCCAACCACCAGAAGAACTACATTGCTCTCTACAAACTACACACAGATGCCGCTGCCATCACAGAACCCGTCCAGAACGGAAAGAGCCTCAAGCTCACAGGCGAACGCGTCTTTCAGGACCTCTTTCTTGACATGATTACCCGCGTCCTTCCTCTCAAGAAGGGTACCACTGTCGCCGATAGGATTGTTAAATTCATCGCGGGCTACTCCAAGTTCATCACAGAGAAGAGTGAGTCTCATTAAGTCCGTCTCTCTTCACTCATCCAACATACACACAGACGCCGAGGAGCGCCAGAAGAACGGCATCGAAGAGGACGATGAGACTACCTCCGAACGATTCTTGAACCACTTCGTCCACTTCCTCCTCAAAGGCTGCACCGCCAAGGACAAGGTCGTCCGTTTCCGTGTCATACAATGCATAGCCGACACCATCTCTCATCTCGGCGAGATAGAGTACGTCCGATTCCACTCTTCCTCCTGTACGCCGCTTACATCTTCTAGTGAGGACCTCTATACTAATCTCCGCGCGACTCTCCTCGACCGCCTCCGCGACAAAGAACCATCAGTCCGCACACAAGCAGTCATTGCTCTCTCCAAACTAGCCTTCTCAGAGGAGCCTTCTGAAATGGAAGAGGGCGAACCCTCCATACTCGACTCTATCCTCGATACTATGGCTTATGATACCTCTCCGTGAGTATTGTCTCCTTCGCGCTGTGCATCATTTACTGAATCATATCAGGGAGGTTCGCCGCGCTGCACTGCTCAATGTCCATCTCACCCCACAAACTCTTCCTGCTCTCCTAGCGCGCTCGCGCGACGTCGACCCCACAATCCGCAAGCTCGTGTACGCCAATATACTAGAGAACAACTGCATCAATCGCGACCCCGCGTTGCCCATCGGCCTTACACATCCCCGAGCTCTCACCATCGCTCAGCGCGAGATGATCGTGCGGAATGGCTTGGGAGACCGAGAAGAGTCCGTCAAGGCGGCAGCGCGGCAACTCCTGGGAGGCTGGGTTGATGTCGTGCGGGCCGACGGCATCAAGAAGGACGAGCCGGTCAAGTCTGAGGGCATCATCGAGGATTTGGTCGCCTTTCTCAAGCTTTTTGACCTTACGGAAGATATGATAGCAGAAGACGCATTGTCCAGTGTGCTCCAGACGCGAATGGACATCTATGAACATATAGAATTCCCAGGTGCGTCACTCCTCCGTCCACTTTCGCCAACCCCCTTATCAGGCGACGTAGAGGACTACTGGACGTCCATCACCCCCGAACGTGCGTTCCTCGCGCGGGTCTTCGTCGACCAATGCATCGCCAAGAAGGATAACCTCAAGCTCGACTCGACCCTCCCCGTCGTCACCGCCCTGGCGTTCCGGATCGGTGACGCCTACAACGCGCTCGTCGAGCAAGTGCACGAGGACGCGACGGCCGCGTTCGACGAGCTCGACGAGGACGAGCGCGCGCGGCGCGAAGAAGCACGGCTCGACCGCGAGTTCGCGATCGGGGAGATGCTCCGGCTCGCGCTCAACCTCGACTACGGCGACGAGATCGGGCGGCGGAAGATGTTCCAGCTCGTGCAGAGCATGCTCGCGCAGGACGTGCTCCCCGAAGCGCTCCTCGCGCGCTGCCTCGACGTCCTCCGCGTGCTCTCGCCCAGCGAGCGCGACCTCATCCGCGTCGTCGTCGAGGTCGTGCACGAGCTCCGGGACCCGAGCGATCCGGAGGCGGAGGCGGAGGCGGAGGCGGCGATGAAGGGCGACGTGGACGATGCGGAGACGGAGATGGGCTCTCCGAGGAGGCCGCAGAGGCCGGCGCAGCTCCCGAAGCCGGTCGCGGAGATGAGCCCGGAGGAGAAGGCGCGAGCGGACGCAGTGGATCTGCGCTGTCTGGCGCTGTGCATTGGGATGCTCGAGCGCGTGAACGGTGTACGTTGCGTTCATGTTTGCGTTGGGAGGACGATGTGCTCACGGAACCGAACATACAGACTTTTGAGGAGAACTCGACGCTGGAAGGTATTTTGGGCGAGCTGATCATCCCTGCTGTCAAGCGGCGCGAAATGGCTCTCCGCGAGAAGGGTCTGATCAGCCTCGGTCTCTGCTGTCTCATCGCACGCGTAAGTGACCTTCGATATTGGCATTTTCACTGAGACCAACAATGTCTTTGTGAATTGACGCTGACGCTCGGCCCCGCAGCGGATGGCGCTGAGCTCGTTCCAGCTCTTCCTGAGCCAGGTGCAGGCCGCGCCGGAGGTGCTCAAGATCCGCGTGCTGCAGATCATCTTCGACATCCTCATGGTGCACGAGGGCGCGTTCCTCGGGCCCGGGAGCCCGAACGGGGACAAGATCGTCGACTTCCTGCTGCAGCTGCTCGAGGCGGAGGAGCTCGAGCGCGTGCAGGCGCTCCTCGTCGTTGGGATTTCGAAGCTGATGCTCTCGGGGATGGTCACGGACGAGCGGGTGAGTCGGTGTTTGCGTAGAGTGGGAGTGTTGTGAATGTTGCTGATGTGTGTTGTGTGCCGGGATAGGTCTTGCAAACGCTCGTGCTGGTGTTCATCTCGCCGGAGACGGCGGGGAACCAGGAGCTGCGCCAGTGCCTGTCGTACTTCTTCCCGGTGTACTCGTATTCGTCCGCTGCGAACCAGCAGCGGATGCGCAAGGTGCGGCCCACCCTCTCCTTCGTTCTTTACGTCCGTGCTTACCTCCCCGGCTGCGCAGATCTTCGTCCCGTTGTATGAGCGCCTGGTGAAGGCGTACCACGAGTGGGATGGGGAGGACGACATGGTGACGCCTGCACAGGTCGCGCTCATGTTTGTCGACTGGACAGATCCGATCCGTGCTGGGTGCGTTCTCCTTGCCTCACCGCTCTCACCCTTCTGTATCGCACGCTCATCTTATATTGGCCGCCCAGGGACGCTGCGAAGGGCTTGCGCAAGGACTGCGAGAAGGATCCGGTGCACCTCGACCTCGCGACCGACGTCATCAAGGCGCTATTCAGCACCGAGTACGACAGTACGTCCGGCTCCCTTACCCTTTTCAGTTTGTGGCCGCTAACGTTTTCCGCTAGAGGAAGACAAGAAGGCGCTATGCCAGATGCTCGGTAAGCTGTACCTTCCGGACGAGGTCGACGACGACAAGGTCCGGATGCTCAAGCTGCTCCTCAACAACCTCCGCTCGGTAGGCTTCTTGCCGTCCTCTAGAAGGACCCACGCTAACACGTTTACATTAGCGTCGACCACCGCGGGACACGGCGGCGAAGAACGCGCTGGCGAAGTTCGACGCGGCGCTGTGGAAGAAGTACGAGCGGCAGCTCGAGAACTTCAGCGAGGACGAATTCCGGAAGCTCGAGGAGCTGCGGGAGCTGTTTGAGTTCCTGGACGACATCATTCCGGATGAGGACGAGGACGAAGAGCCACCTAAGAAGGGGCGCAAACGGTATGTACTTAATCACGCATGCGTGACCTTTTGATCTCTGACGCGGAGCGGCTGTGGTTGCGGATATAGGCGGTCGTTGAGTATTGCTACAGAGACAACGACGAGTGCTGCGACATCAGGCGATCGGAGTCCTCCGCCGTCTCCACGACCAGGCCGAGGGAAAGCGAAGTGCGTACATGCATCACTCGCCCATCAATCATTCGCTGACCACTTGCATCCCCTAGGCGGCGACGTCTTTCCCAGTCCGATGACGAGTCGGAAGACGACGCGCGCACGGAGACGTCGAGGGCAACCCCGGCGCCCGCGCCCACTCGAGCGATGCCGAAGCGTTCTGCGTGAGTGTGCTTGGTTTGTGCTATGTTGGTGCGGCGGATAGTGACGTGGCGGATGGCGTGTAGTGCGGAGAAGTCGAAGAAGGCCGTCAGCAAGGCGTTCGAACCCATTGTCATAAGCTCGGACGATGATGATGATGATGATGATGACGATGAGGAGGAGGAAGACGGGGAAGACGAGGAGGAGGATGGGGATGGAGAGGCAACCCCGAAGGCTCAGGCGAAGTCGGCTGGTTCAAGACGGTAAGCCTTTCCACTATCGCTCCTGTGTTTCATGTAAGCTCACCACCGTCGTCCGCCCCAGAGCCCCTCCACCACGATCGAATCTAAAGAGTGCTCGAGCGAAGCAGGAGGCGCGGGTGGACGCGGACATCAACGAGCTCTTGGAGGACGGGCCGGGGGACGTCACGCGGGACAGCATCATGGACTCGTCCGAGGACGAGGAGGCGGACGAGGTGGACAACATCTTGTGAGAGTGCACGTGCTGCTGGCGGGGGCGGAGCGTTGTGGCGGGGTGTTGCTGCTGGATCGTACAGGTTCCGTGTTTGTTTATTGCGCACTGTTAGCTGGTCCGTTCTGTATCGATTTGTTGTATCATACCAGGTTTCCTCTTCTGTGCACTTGGCGATAAAGTGACACTGAGTCATCGAGCGACGTACGAGGCAATGTACTGACACATTTCCTTTTGCGCCGCAATAATGGGGTCATTCAGTCAATCAGCATTCATTGCTGACTATCAGGACCTGGCAACGACGACAGTACCGACTACAAGAGATGAAATTGTCTATGGCTGCGCGCCGACACGGTTGACGTGCGCACAAGCCAGCAGAGGGCCGCCATCATGGCACATATGACTACTACAACCGTCGAAATGACAGACCGTTGCACATCAGGTAGTGCATAGTTTCGGGGCCATTTGACTACCTGACCCATCGCCGACTCAGTCCAGCAATCCCTTCCTCTCGAGCGTTTTCTGGGTAATCTCTCCTCGCAGCATATACCTCGGAGGTATGCCGTATAAACGCGCCAAGGAAGGGTAGTTGATCATGTCCTAATGTCTCACGAGTTAGCTCCGAGAATGGCACACCGAACTCCAAGTTCAGCGCATGACGACGTACTTGAAGGCAATCATCGGTGAATACGGGCATGTGTACAAACCGTTCGGCCACGCTCGCAAAGGTGAAGTCTTGCAGAGTGAGCGAGGCTTCGTCCCGCACATCGTCGGGGAGTAACTCGTTCATCGCATCGATAAATATCTTGAGTCTCTCCTCGTCCTCCGCTGCAGCAGCCAACCGCCGGCTTGTAGGTGGACAGATGCTCGTGGAGACGTAGACAGCAAGCTTTTGATAAGGCCTGATGATTGTGTGCGGGACATCACGGTATATGCCTGTTCGAGGGAAGAGTGACTCAAGTTGCAGAATGCGTCACTGTAGCGCGAACAAACCTACCACAGGGGATCACGAGGCGTGCTCTGAGCTCGGGAGGAGCCAAGCTCCGAATCCGGGGAAGACGGCGTCGTTGAACATCGACCATGAACTCAAATTCTATCCGTTTCTTCTCTGTCCACAGTGCTTTGAGCTTGGCCAACCTCTCATGAGGCGTTCCTTCGAGCTCCCTCGGATTTGGCGCAGGCATGAATGGTCGGTACTTTATCTCGTGCCCTTTCTCGAGGTACCGCCGCAGAGCACCCATTCTGATGGTGTATCCGCCACGGAACCAGTACCCGTCAGGTTCCTCAGAGTGCTGAGCCGGCCTGGGATCGCGCGCTTCGGTATCTCCAGAGAGCTGGGGGGATTCTGGGGATCTGAGTTCACCAGACATATCGTTGGATACCAGGTTGGAACGAAGGACGGGAGAAAACTGTCGGAATATGTGCTGTGTACGAATGGTCTCCGTGGCACAAGTACTGAGGTAATAAATACATACTCCGCAAACCCTAACCATGTGGAATCCAGGTTCCTCCGTAATCATGGGTAGGTGCTCCAAGGTACTAGCGGCACACCACTCGTACCATACCTGACACAATGGTAGTCATGACCGTTCGGTTTCATGAACACACCGTTGCGATATGGCGTACAACACTCATCAGATATCAATATAGCTCCGCTGCGGACAGTGCATTACTCGGGTCAAGACAGACTTGAACGGTTCCGGAGCTCCATTTCCATGACTCGGAGTGAATTAGATGCGATGAAAGCAGCCACAGCATGATTACTATGGTAGACATCAGTTACAGGTTAAAATATGGAGGTGGCGAATGAACGAATAAGAATGATAGGAACTTCCCAAGGGCGGTCCCGCTCATGGAGACATTGGGCCACCGCTCGCTAAATACTGCTCTGCCGCTGAGTGCATGAACCAAACACATTTCACTCGCTGACACCCGCCTACGTTTTCACCCTTCCGAACGACGGTTCTAGTACACGTCCCCCACACTACCCTGGAGGTTCTGACTATGGCGGAAATCATTGTGTTCTTCCCAGATGAATTGGCACATAGACCCATACTAAGTCTACGCATAAAAAGCTTCAAAAACAAAAGCCTCAGCCAGTTCCAACAATACGGACCGATCGCCGCATGGCTGAGCGAGATATTTAAAGGGCCATCCTACATGTTGAAACCACAAGCGCCCCTCCGCAAGGCTACGTCAGAAGGGGCTGATCAACACGGTTTAAATGTTCCAATGGACGTGGATGAAGATGAAGATATGGATGACAACACTATTGCGGCCCACATCGAGGCTATGCTCAGTGATGACATAGATGATGACTCGGATGGCTCAGAAGCCACGGATGTTGATCAGGTTGAGCGCATGCTCGAACTGGCTAGCCTTGGCCCGGGGGAACTAAGCCCACACGAAGACTCGGACGACGAAGGAGACCTCGCCAATACTAGCTTGGATTCCACAATCCAGGGTGAGCTCATCGCCGATCTCCTGCCTACAAGTACCCTAATTGACGTGGCATAAAATTGAAGAACCCGTTGTAAGACAAACACTGGGCTCCAAATTTCCGGATCTCGTTCAATGCGAAGTCGTTGACAGCCCGTATATCACTCGACACAAGGACAGGGTCCTTATCATTTTCGAGATTGCAACAGTACCGAAGATCATGAGGCAGCTCGCTCGGGGTAAGGTGCCAGGGGGTGCGAACGCTCACCTGAATATCGACAAAATCCAAGCCTCTGCGGATCGCGCTCTTCGTCGTGCAAAGGACAAACTCCAACATCAGATGGAGGAGTACATGGATCGACTGGGCAAAAAAGGTGTCCGATGGCACGAGGATGTATTGGGCATCGGCCTCATCGGCACAGAGGTCATAATGTTACGGCCGTCGCAATCGCAAGGCCAGCAGGCCAAGGAGAGAAACAACTGGGAGATTTACACGGTCAATGAAGGTGCAGATGATAGGCCAAAACAGTGGTTCTCGATGTATGGCCCCGAGGTCTACCAGATGGTCATGAGGATCCGAGCATTGCCGATAAGGGGCCCAATGTAACGGGCGCGAGCGCGGACGGGACGCGTCGAGGACAAGAGCACGCGAGGAGCAGGGCGGGAAAGAAGTAGGGAGGCCGTTACTGGCGTTGGTTGCGCGAGGGTACAAGCGGGATGAGCGCAGAGTAAATACGGGGTAGATAAAACTCAAGTGAATGTATCAGAGAGTTGAACGTGCATGCGAGGGAGGCTGGAATCTAGACAAAAGGGGGGGGGAGCAAGTATGTAGGTAAGCGCGTGATCAGATCATGATCTACGAGTGGCCATGAGGCTTGTGTAGCGGCCGAGGGCGTTACACTACCTCCTCCTCAAGGGAGAGCTCAACGAGTGAACACTGGATCCCACGTTCAGGCCAATCAGCGTTCTTGCGTGCGCATGCGGCCAACGCCCATGCAGTTCCCGGCCAACCGCCACACGGGCGACCACGCATCTGGGCGCAGCAGCAGTCGAGAGACGCGTCCGGAACAGAGCCTCGTCTACGACGGCGGCGTGTAGGGCATGCATGGATCGGCGCGGATGGGGGCGGGAAATGGCGGGCGTAGAGCGGCAGGTGGGACGACGGGACGGCGGGCGGAGTGAGGCTGCGGACTCTGGTGGAGCGCCGGACGACGACAAGGCTGATCCGGCGGTGGGCTGTACAGAATTAGAAGGACTACCAGTAACAGTAAACGACTTCAGTGGGGCAGAATAGGCCGGGTAAGGGGAGTGGCGGCGCCAGCATCGAAAGGCGAGTCGGCAAGCGTGTACCTCCAGGATAGCGTAGTCCAGACGCTGGCAGAGGAGGCACGAACGAGGTTGCAACCTGAGCAGTTGCAGCTCCTGCGGTTGCATCCTCAGAGTGAGTTGCGGCGGGATGGCCGTGCGTCTACAAGGGAAGCGAGGTGCATCTACCTGTTTTAGTTCAACAAATCCGACGTCCGACGTGCAAGAAGCAATGTGCCCCTTCGCTCGAGAAGCAAGAAGCGAACCTACGAAGGCCGAAGAAGCACGGGCGACAAGTACTCAGCACGACCCAATCAGCCCACCGGGTCCCGTGCCCCACTCGACATTGTGTGTCAGCACGCGAGGACAGGAATACCGACACCACCTACCGGCGACTCATCAAACAGAAGCTGCATGCCGCTACCTATACCCTCACATACCTGACGTGCGCACGCGCGTATAACACGCACCCCCGTACCTTTCACTATCAAGGTTCGTCGTAGTGCAACGTGCCCAGTGTTGTAGCACCGCGGCGGGCCATGGCATATGGTGCACGGGCGGCCGAAGCGTACATGTGTACGAGATTCGCCGTGGGCGCGGGGCGGCTGATGGTGAATTTCCCATGGGCAGGAGCATGACGTGTGGGCATTTATATTGCGTCGTCGGCCGTCGGTAGATCAGGCCAAGCTCATGGGGAACGATGGAGAAACAGGAAGGAGAGGCTCTGAGTCAAGGAGACTGCATCAACATTTTGCGGCATTGTGTTGATAAGCTGGTGCGAGGTTCGTCCTGTATGCGTGCGTAGGCCAGTGGTCCGGTGCCGTTCGTGATAGACGGACGTCCACGGGTGTGCATTGTGTGGACCAAAGCGTTTATAGCGGTTGCACATCGAGTGTTAGTTCATTGCGTATATGTGTACGGGAAACCTTTGATCGCACAGAACGACCTTACTATGCGAAGTCTCCGAGGGATTCCAGCTCGTGCAACTTGAGGGGATGGAACAAGAACCATAGACGATACGATAATTTTCTGAATCTGTAGAATCCACTTAGTCAGTGTACGCGGGATTGTCTCCTGTACAAAGCACGACAGCGACAACAAGCTATGCAAAGACAGCCGTCAGACAAGTGCAGGCAGGTTAGGCAAGGAGTCGCGTCGAGCCGCGACGCGCCCTGCCTTGTGTCAACGCGTCGCGTTATGGGTGTGACTAGACGTGACATGACGCGGCGGCAGAGGCGGAACGTGACACAGCCGCCACCCTCACTTGCGCCTCAAGCCTCCGATCCCGAGTTCTCCTGCTCAGGACCCTCGTGTCGATATAACTGCCTTTCTACCCTCGGAGACTTGTGGAGAGATCCTTTGCTCAGTCGCATACCCTAGTCTAATACATTGATACGTGGACCTCCTTGCAAGCGTCTCCCTCTAGCTTCAACCCACGACCTCGTAAGCCGTTCGGGACGATCTGCGGATCGTGCATGGAGTGTCCAAACTGTGAACTCAGGCAGCGTCAGTTCTACTGCGACAATTGTCTCAAACAACCGTGCGCAACCCCACTTGATCTTATCCGCTTTCTTGTCGCTCACTTGCGGCCATAGTCTGCTCACCTTTCGATTACAGACACAGCATGCTGCGACCCGCTCACCTTTCTCCCTAACGTCCACCCCGCCACAAAGCTACGCCCGTCCATCCGTCCTCACAGGATATGGTCGCGCAGTATCGAACCCTCCACCAGGAAGCGCCCCATACGGAACGCAAATATCAACGCGCGGCATCGATCCTCTCGCGAGGCAGATCGAGGAGGCGCACGCGCAGCTTGCCGTTCTGTCCGATACTATTGCCCGAGCACGGTCCGGGCTTGTACAGGAGCTCGTCGAAGTGTTCAGCGTGGTCGAGGTCGGCGGACGCCCTCCGCTCGGTGGCAAGGCGGGGACGAAAGGCGAGTGGACGATCGGGGGTCTCGTCTTGCCCGTCCCGGGAGACATCAGACGTGAGCTCTTCCCGCCCTCACCACGTAAAGCTGGGCAGTGCTAATTCGCCGTGCAGGATATCCCCCAGACCACATCAACGCGGTCCTGACACATACGATTCACTTCGTGACCCTGCTCGCGTTTTACCTGGGCATCAAGCTTCCGTTCGAGATTGTCTGGAGCCGCTCGTCCTCTCCTCCATCGGGGTTGACAAAGGGAAGCGGCCTGCTCGGGGTAGGCACACCCTGGATAGGGGCCATTCGTGGTGGCGAAAGCGGTGGCTGGGCAAGAGGTCAGTGTCAATACAGGAGAGCGTAGAACAGTCATACTCACGAATTCTGTATGATAGATGGTCCACGAAGCAACCTCTGCACGTATCCTCCGCGCCTCCCGCTGCCTCTTCATCCTCCAGCTCCAGCAGTTCACCGCCCACCGCCCGACCATCCGCGCACCACTCCTCAACCGCTCCCAGCAGCACCGCTTCGCCCTCCTCCCCAACCTCGCCCACTTCCACACACGCCCGCAGCCCATCCCTCGGCCTCACCAGCTCCACGCTCGCCGACTCCCAACTCACGCACACGCCCGCGCCCTCCCCGAGCTCCGCCTCCTCCCCGGGCAGCGCGTTCACGACCGCGCTCGCGATGCTCCTCTACGACGTGTGCTACCTCGCGCACACGCAGGCCGTCGACGTCCCG
>MU278544.1:78907-132787 GCA_022385745.1 Cubamyces sp. BRFM 1775
ACGTATCCAGGCATCATCGATTGTTGTATCTGTTTGGCGTTCTTCCGAAACGGCAAACACGACAGCTCACGCTCACGCACACGCAAGTGTTGGGCCAGCGGATGCCCCCTATTAGGTCGCCCTCTTCCGGCGTTCAACTTGTCGGGATAGCCCCATATGTGAGTGAACTACGGATAAACCATCAAAAATATGGTGCCAACCAGAATGAAGACGGGCAGCAACGCGGCGCTTCCCCGATCAACTTGAACATGGCAGCACTGCCTAAAGCACCGGCTGAGCCCTTCGAGTTCTGTCAGAGCGCTGCAATGGTGAATGGAGTAATGGAGATGGCGTCGCTAGCAAGTGCACCACCACTCAGATCACAGAACATATGTTAAATACCGCCTAGGGAAGATTCTCAGATGCCGTTCCTTTAGTACTACCCACCTCTGCAACGCCATCGTCCCTGCCTTCACCAGACGATGTCTTATATCGAAGACCTACCCGAATCAGAGGAGCGCAGGTCCTTTTTGGAAGACATCCCGTGGGTCCCTGAAGTGACCAAAAGGCGAATCGAGAGTTTCCAAGACTATCTACCGACCCAGTTCCAACAATATGGACCGCTTTACACCCTCTTCTTTTACACCCTTCCCGCCGATACAGCCCTCACTAAGCCTCAAATGCGTTTGAGGGCCGCTCTTCCTGCTAAGGAGCATGAGGTAGCCATTATAGTTGGGCCAATCGCAATAGTCGGGGGCCATGACAATGTAGATGCCACTACACTTGATGCCAACACCCGCCGAACCCTCAACTCCCTTCGTCGCAAGGCACATGCTGGCAACATCAGCTTAGACTCCACATCTTCCAGTGCGTACAGTAACGCTGACATGCATTACCGTAAACTCGTTGCCCACTCATGTGCGGTTTGACAATGCAATATGACAGAATTCATTAAATCGGGAGAATACGGGAGGGGCAACAAATATCCTGATTTGGGTGTTTGCAAAATTGTGGCCATCCCGCATGTCAATGGCGACAAAGATCAGATTCTTGCAATCATTGAAGTTGCCTCCGTTCCTTTTAAAACTAGGGAGGCGATGCGCACAGCCTCAAAAACACTGAGAAACCGCGGGAGCCAACAGGTGGCGAAAGTAATTAACACCACAGAACTCCGGAGGGCTAAGGTCGACCTGATCAGGCAGATGCTGGGATACATGATAAGGCTTGGCCCGGAAGGGGACCGCTGGGAGGAGGACGTGGTGGGATTTGCTCTGATTGGCACCGAGGTGGCTTTCATGGTACCAGCAGTGGACAGAGCGAGCGTGAATCAGGCTGGCGCCAAAAAACCAGCACAAAGCTGGACATTGATGGGTTTAGGCGTCGACCTTGGAGACTCCACAGGCAATTGGGCCAGCCCGACGGCTTGGTTTTCCTTGTATGGAGGCGAATTCCGTGCAAAGTTACTACTTCTGCAGGCTCATTTTGAAGGCGTATAAGCCTAACTTGGCGCAGTAGTATCGTCTTGTTTTCTACGTACATGCACCACAGCGTACGTATGTGTTGTTTAGCTTGTGTCTGAGTAATATGATCATCATTGGGCCCAAATTGATACATGGGCTCGCAATGCCGGGAACCCCCCCCCCCCCCCCTGCCCGTTGTTGTCGGGGCTTGGCATGGCTTTCGCTCCTGCGGCGTCTGGCGAAACTACTATTTGTTCTTTGCACACGCACGGTCTCACGGTCATCCTGTATACGGTACGTTCCCACTACGGGCATATACGATTCTTCAGGATATGACGAATCAAGGAGGAAGTGACTTGCTTGGATACCTCGTCAGACATTTGTCAGGAAATTGACGCGAAGTTTAACTCGTACAAAGCTTTTGCCGACCTCCTTGAGCCTCCTCAGCGATTTGGCAGCCCTTTGTTGGGAGTGGTATCCAACGGCCTCCGTTCTGCAGTTATTTGTCCTGGGCGGACGATTGAGCAATGCCCGTCGTGTCCGCGCCACCTCAGGGCCTCACCATGGCCAGTACGATCGATACCTTGGCCTGTACTCTCATCTGGCGGGCGCCGTTCCTGCAAGCACTTGTCTTCACCATAGCGCAAGTTTGTCCTCGACCCACGCGTTCAAAATAACGTGCCCACTCGCTGGCTTTGCCCCGCCCCGCCCACGACGTGTGCCGTTACAGGTTTGGGTACGGCGAATTCATGGGACTCAGATAGCGACACATGGACCAAGTCTTGGCACGGTTTTCAAGAGTCCCTGCCGTGAAGATGAGTATGAGCCAATAGCTCGGGTAGCTCCGTCCACGCGTGTCATTCGAAATACTATGTGTCAGATACCCAGCTCGGAGATGGTTGCCTCCAGTCACCTCAATTTACTACTAGATCTGCGCCAGCCAGTCGCGGACTATAACTGATGACTGCATTGACTGGCAGAGTCAAGCATCGTGAGACGCATGGCAATAATATTAACAACAAAGACATACCCACGCGCGGCTGATACACAAGCTGGCTGGCGTAGATCTCGACGCAGTCAGCAATCGCGTCTCTTCACCTGGGCGGCTAGCCTTGCCAATGATCGAACTATATGGCCATGTGCTTGTGGGGTCGTTGGCTGGGAAGGCTGCATCGCCCGTTCCTCATCCACCAGCTTCTGCAATGCAGCAACATCAACATTGGCCGCAATGTCGACATGTCGTACGCTGTTTGTCGACATAGAATGATGGTAGCCGCAAGCTACTGCCCGACGTCGAGCGTTGTGGCGCTGCTCGAATGCGCTCGTAGCTCTACCTTCTCGCTCTGGGTATGTCATGATATCGGAGCGCGCGCTGGCCTGCCTCATTGTTGTTGACAGTGCGACGAAGCTGATCTCTTGGCACTTACTCTTCTGACCTGGTGCAACATGGTTCCCGTCGGGATGTCTTCAACGCGAGCCCTGGGCCATGTGTGCGATATCAGCACGTATCGCGCAACTCACTTGTCCGATGGTGGAAAACACACACAGGCGAGTTCCTCGGCCATCTGGGTTCCATGGCTAACTTGCAACGAAGCATGTCCGATGGATGAGTCGATGCGTGCTGTGCTGAAGCCTGAACACACTCTCGCCTTGATCAAGCCGGTATGTGACGCATACATTTTGAGAAGCTTGCTACTGACAAAAGCGTGGATCTGGTCTTCTCTCCTCCAGAACAGCCAAGAGTGGAGACACCCGGCGGATCAGGAAGTTGCCAAGCCAAACAAAGAAGCATCCATCCTACAATCGCAAGAAAGAAGCCTCCGCCTCGACCATGCGCTATCGCATTTGCAGCATCGACCTCGTGACAGCCGGGCCAGCCAGTGTAGCACACTCGCGCGTTTGCGATGCCCGACTTCCAGCGTGGGTCGAACCCATGTGGGCTGCGAGATGTAGCATGCCGTTCTGCCGGAGCTTGAGGCGATTTTGCGCGACGACGGTCGTCCGCGACGATAGCGACGCAGTATAAAGGCAGGGAACGGTAGTCGGTGTGCTCTCCAGGCGACTTCGTACCCGTCTTCGCTCCGGACAGACTTTTACCAGTCTCAGTCTTCAGCCCTCCTGCGCTCACCCCGTCCAAGGACCTGCCTACCCCGCACGCATACTCTGAAGATGTTCGCCTTCAAGAAGGTCTTTGCGTCCGTCCTCCTTGCGGTGCTCTGCGCGACGACCGCGACCGCGGTGCCCTACCCGTCGAACGCGAAATTCGCGACGCACCGTACTCGCGAGATCAGCCAGGACCTCAAGATTGAGACTTACAACCCCGAGTCCTCTTACGAGGTATGTTGACGGTCATTCTACCGCACTGGCGTTTCTAATCGAGTTGTAAATGATCCGCCCAGACCTTCGGGGAGGGTATCGACCACCCTCTGTCCAAGCGCTCTGATGCGTCCATCGAGGATGCTGCAGCGGCCTTCGTCCAGTCTCGCACTGGCGTCAGCGCCGATGCTGTCCACGTCCGCTCCTCCTTTGAGGGCGAGGCCGCCAGCCACGTCTACGTCAAGCAGCAGCTGAACGGCATCCCGTTCGCCAACGCGGTTGCGAACGTCGCCTTCAACAAGGACAACAAGGTCGTAGCGTTTGGCAGTTCCTTCGTGAAGGTGCCCAGCAAGAAGGCTGCTCCCGCGACCCCGTCCGTCAAGGTTGAGGACGCGATCGCGTCCGCGGAGAAGGTGCTCGGCGGCAAGTACGACGCTGAGAACTTCCCTGAGCCTACGCTGGAGTACTTCGCGAAGGACGACGGCAGCGCTGTCCTCACTCACGTCTTCCAGATCCGCAACGAGGACGCAGGGACATGGTACGAGGCGTTTGTCGATGCCCATTCTGGCGAGCTTGTCTCGGTGACTGACTTCCGGAGCAAGGCATCCGTAAGTGTGATTACTCCGTGCCATGGGTTCAGTGCCTGACCCGCGAATCTGCAGTATCTTGTTTTGCCCATCTACAAGGAGACTCTCACCCAGGGTTTCCAAACACTCACAGACCCTCAGGACACAGCTTCCTCTCCCCAGGGCTGGCACAGTGATGGAACGACCTCTACGACCAGCACCGCCGGCAACAACGCTATTGCATTCAAGGGCAGTCAGAGCGCGACCACGTCGCAGTCGAGCTCGGGGCTCGTCTTCAACTACCCCTCGAACCCGAACCAGGCACCGACGACGACGGCCAACGTGAACGCCGCGCGCGTCAACGCGTTCTACATTGTCAACACGATCCACGACATCACGTACAAGTACGGCTTCACCGAGTCCGCGTTCAACTTCCAGAACAACAACTTTGGCAAGGGCGGCAAGGGCAACGACCGCGTCCTCGTCTCCGTCCAGGACTCGAGCGGCACGGACAATGCGAACTTCTACACCCCGCCCGACGGCCAGAATGGCGAGATGCGCATGTTCCTGTGGGACCTGACGAACCCCGAGCGCGATGGCGCGCTTGAGAACGACGTCGTCTCGCACGAGAACACGCACGGCCTTACCAACCGCATGACCGGCGGTGGCACCGGTCGCTGCCTCCAGTCGACCGAGGCTGGCGGTCTGGGCGAGGGCTGGTCGGACGCATTTGCTGAGTGCGTCATCTTCTTTCGTTTTAGTGTCATAGATACTGACCACGCCTTCTGCAGCTGGGTCGAGAAGGCCGACGGGACCGTACCGGACTTCGTGATGGGCCAGTACGTGACGAACGACCCGGCGGGGATCCGGACGCACCCGTACTCGACGGACGCGTCCGTCAACCCGCTCCGGTACTCGTCCGTGAAGCAGCTGAACGAGGTGCACAACATCGGCGAGGTGTGGGCGAACATGCTGCACAACGTCTACGCGGCGCTCGTCGGCGCGCACGGCTGGTCGGCGAGCGCGCGGACGGACCCGACCGGGTCCGAGGGCAACGTCGTGTTCCTGCACTTGTTCATCGACGCGCTGCCGCTGCAGCCGTGCAACCCGACGTTCCTCACCGCGCGCGACGCGTGGATCCAGGCGGACCAGAACCGGTACAACGGCGCGAACAAGTGCACGCTCTGGAAGGCGTTTGCGAGCCGCGGCCTTGGCGTGAACGCGCAGAACCACAACGACGACAGCACGGTGCCGTCGGACTGCCAGTGAGCGGTGGCGGTCAGTATTTTGTACGAAAACGGCTGTCTCAGGTTTCGACTGGCGGGACGGCGTCTGTCATGTTTTCGAACGGACTATTTACGCAGGTATTTACGATTTGTATACGATGGACTCTCTTGGTATGGAGTGTTGTAGTCTGGAAGGTGTATCTGTTTCCATGCTTTCACGCAGAATGCAATGTTGTTCGAATAGAACCGGTACTAGACTCGGAATGAGGTACAAGTGATGCAGTGTAACGCCCATGCTATCCGTCTCATCATTGGTGAACCATCCAACGGATGGCCTGCAAGGCCCACGATGATCACCTCTTCATCCTTGACCAAAGCGTCGAGAGGAGCTGTGAGACGAACACTTAACCACGCTTGCTTCTTCGGCGGCTGCATGGCTTGGACCGCAAATAGGCGCCTGATGCGATGTGGTATAATATCCGGGCCGGGCCGGTGGGGGAGAGATTCCCGCGCAGCTTGAGGTTCTCTGATTCTGAGTGTGGAGAGGGGCCGGAATTCGTCTCTCTGCTTTTCATCCATCGCCCTCACTCGCTCCCTGGCGGCACTCAAGTATAGCTGGAGTCATGCTCTCGGTATGCTGCATACTATGCGAACCGTTTCAAACCTAACAAGCTCGCCCGCTCTTTGTCCACGCATGCATTCATAGCGAGCGCCCAGCCACAGCAACACCCACAAAGATCGTCCTCCTGCCACGGAGGGCAGCGACACCGCAGCTCTCCCAAAGCACTCAATGCAGCCCTACACGCCACCTATCCCGCTTACAGAAAAGGTCCCAGCCGAGATATGGCTCGAGATCTTCGAGCAAGTGCCCACTCGCGCCGACCTGCACAGCGTGAGCGTCGCCTGCAAGAAGTTCCATGACCTCACCCTCAGACCCCTCCACCGCGACCTTGTCTGGGCCAAGGCCATGCACGTCGTCCACAGCCTGCCTCTATGGAAGGTCAAGCGGGGGATGGACGTTGCCGTACGCTCGCTCGTGCTCGGCGTGTCAGCCGTTCCGCCAAACGTGTACGTTCCCATGGTCGGACGAGATGGGAATCCCGAGCCACCGCCTCCACACCCGAGCGTCAACGAGGACGACCAGATGCTCGTCGCCACGCTGCGCTACTACAAGTTCCTCGATGACGACGGGGATTTCTTCGCCTCGCGCGCCTTACACGACGCCATGTTCTTCCGCATCCGGACGTTCACGAACATCGCGTCGCTCACCCTCAGCCACATGCTCGTGTACGACAAGCACTTTGAGCTCATCCACAGTCTCTCCCGGCTCCGCACCCTGCGTCTCGAGTTCTGCGTCTTCCAGAATCGGATCGGCAGGCAGACTTTCAATCACGCGGATCTCCCCATCACGGACCTCACGATGGTCAACCTCCGCCGCCGCTGCATGGCTTTCCTCGCGCACCAGGTCACGTACGACGAGGATCTCACGCACATCCTCAGCCTCTGCACCGCGCGCAACTTGCAGACGCTCACCGTCGACTCCAGCGCAGATGTGTTCCGGCACATTTTTGGCGCGTGGGACGCACACCAGCGAGGGTGGCTTATCCCGACAGGCCTGCAGAACGTCTATGTGCTCCGGCGCCGCTGCATTGACGGTGAGGTGCAGCCGCTCTTCCATGGGGAGAACAACTTCCCCGAGACGAACCTCTACCACTTTGCTGTGCAGGCCCCGAGCCTCCGCACGCTTTCGACGCCGCTGTTTGTACCGCAGAACGTGATGATCGCCCCGCAGGCCCTCCCGCCGTCGCTAGAGCGCTTCGCGGCGCCGGTGGAGACCGCGACGTTCGTCGCCGCGGTACGTGATGTGAAGGCGCTAGGCGTGCTCAAGTGCGGGTTGGGCAGTAGGGAAGCCATCAATGCTCTAGAGAGCGTAGCGTTGTGTCGACCTGCGCTGAAGATGCTCTTGCTTGAGTTGCGAGGGTGGGACGATGAGGTCGTACCCGCCGTGGCTGAGCTGTTCAAGGACCTCCGCCGTCTCAAAGTCTTGTACGAGGGCGATGTGGGTCCAAGTGAGGTACGCAGGGTGTTGGCCGCAGTTCCTGATTTCCAGTCGCTGATGGAAGCATAGGACTTCTTGGTGATGCTCGCCCCGGAGTACCTGACGAAGATGCCGAATCTGCACACGATCGAGCTGTACCCACAGCCGCGCGCGGGGAGCGCGAAGCCTGACCACCCGCGCTTCCTGTACGATGCGTCGTACGAGTCTGTGGAGGAGGAGCTGCGCAACCTCGTCATACCGTACAATCGGTACTGCCCGCGCCTGCGCAAGGTGCAGGTGTGCTCGGGGTACATCATGGCCCGTACTTGCGAGGGCGGGCCGTGGGAGATGGAGCGGGTGCGGCAGTACCAAGAAAAGGACGACCTCAGCTACTGAGGAAATCTTCTGGTGAGAACATGCGTAATGAGGTTGAATGATCGTAATCTTGCTACCAGCTATCGTGATGCTATGTGCTTTCAACGATCGTGTACTTGTACGAGCAGTGCTAGCTATTGCTGTAGTCGTGTATGTGTATATGCTGGCGTAGTCTTCCCTGTATAGTACACTCTTAGAGTTTTTACGTGCGCTGCATGACAAGAAAGAGACACGGTAGTCATCTCCGCTCATGTGTACACGGATGGGAACGCCGCCGGAGTTCGTGGGAGGGGCGGTATGACACGGTCACGTGGTCGACGCGCTGCAGGGTGGAGTGGCGAAGTTGAACAATTGACGCCCAGGAGCGCTGCGTGGTTGTTTCTCGTCGTTCATGTCCTCTCCGCCTCGACCCGTCCTCTAAGCCCCTCTCACCCTCCGTCCGACACTCACACTCACACCAACAGCGGCGACACAACTCTACCCTACCTCCACCGTAATGTGGTCCAAAATCAGCAACGCTCTCAAGCGTCCCGAGACACCAGCACAAGACATCGAACACGACGAGAGCCTCAAGCCCCCATCCGTCCTCAACGCCGTCTTCAACCAGCACCCGAACCTCTCCAACTTCCACGAACCGTCAGAGGTGCCCTTCCCCTCCCCGAGCCCCCCTGCGTCGCCCTCGAAACATGGCCGTCGTGGGATCTTCAAGCGGACACCCAAGACCTGGGCGGACAACGACCAGGCCCCTGCGTTGCCCATCAAGCTCTCGATTCCTCATTTGAAGAAAGTAAAGTCGTCCATTCAGCCCAACTCTGCTAGTGAGTATCCCCACCTTCTCGCTGGACGTTCTTTTCGCTCGTCACTTTCCCCGCTATTGTCGTCTCCTGTGAACACGGATCATACTGCCTGTTGACGTGCGGGCGTTGGGCTGGCTGCATGTGATGATGTCAATGCATTCCATACACGCTTCGTCAAGGGGGCCGAACGATGTTTATGCACAGCCTGCCACCCATCCACGCATTACAATCGCTTCTCTTTGTTCGCTTCCATCGTCCATTCGTCTTCTTCAACCCGCGTACATTTGTGTGCTGCGCGGGATGCAGCCTCTCTGGCATGATCCTCCTTCCTAACCTCAGCTGGTTGCGCACTCGACACAGCACACCTCATCCCCCTCTAGCATACTGCTCGACTGCTCAACCATTGCTCTCTGATACTGATGATCTTTCCTTCCCAGGCTCTGACGCCTCATCCAGCCGCGCATCAATAGAGTCAAGTCAACCTCGACAGTCTCAGGACTCGCTACGATCACCAGAGATCGGCCGTGGTGGCTCCAATACGCCCACCGCTGACAGGTTTAGCTCTCTTCGTTCGATCCTCCGTGACCCCAACACGCCTGCCACAGGGCAGAGTGTCCGTTTCTTCTCCCGCGACGCGTACAAGATCATCAGCCCCGACGTATCCGCCGCAAGCAGTGACCCAGAGCCTGTATCGTTCGGTGCTCGTGTCAAAGCTACCAGTAGCACACCCGTGCGGCCCGCCCTCCAGGATGTCTTCTCTCCACCGCAGTCGTCCCTGATGAAACCTCTGCCCGCGCCCAACACCTCAAATCCCTTCGACCTTTCCGAAGACATGGATGTGCCACCTATCCCCATCAGCAAAGATGCCCCCTTACTTGACCACGCCATCGAGCTACCTTCCGATGCAGACACGGAGGGCACCATACTCCGCCCGAGCGTAGACATTGACGGCGAGTTTCGCTCTAGCACGCCGTCAAATCGCCCACAGTCTGGCATGCACGACCGCAGCCAGTCCTTTAGCTTCGGCCAGACCGTCTTCCATTCTCTCGCCAATGGCGGTCGCGACTCTCCCGTGTCCGCCAACTCCTCGGGCTCCTTCTCGCGTGGCTCTTTCAAGCTCAAGGGCAGCCGTAGTCGTGCGTATAGCGACACCGTTTTCCACTCATTCGCGCCAGCTGCGGCAACTCCCAAGGAGCCCTCATTGCCCGAGGCTGATATCGATGACCGTTCGACTGGGAACATGGTGTTATACACCACGCCAGAGTCTCCAGAGAAAGAAAAGGATCCCTTCGGTGCGAATTCGAGGGCTTACTATACCGCTGGCACAGGTGTCCCTCCTACACCTCCATCTTCCGCTCCCGCTCATGGTCGCAAAGCCTCTCGCGAGGAAGACCTCATTCTCTCTCTCCGTACCCAACTAGCGCTGCAGACGGAACTATGCGCCCAGTATGAGGTCGATCTCGGTGCTCGCGACGAGCTCATGCGTGTGCTCCAGACGAGGCTCGAAGAGAGCGAGAAGGAAGCTGAACGACGCAAGAACATCATCCGCGGCTGGCGCAAACGCGTCGCCGAGCTCGAGCGTTGCATCAACTCGTTGCAGGACGAGGTCGAGCGCAGCCGTGAAGAAAGCATGGAGCGGAGTGTCATGGACGAGGCTAGTGGACAGGCTTTGCGTACCCTCCACCGCCGTATCGAGGAACTCGAGCGCGAGAAGGCTGCCTCTGAGAAGCGCGAGCAGCGCACGACGGAGGAGCTCAAGGAGACCAAGGCCGCCCTCAACAACGTCCAAGAAGAGCTTGCGCGCAGAGACGAAGCGGAGCGTGAGCTCAAGGACGGCATCGCACGCGCGAAGGAGCAGATGGATACCATGGACGTGAGCATGGAGGCGGAGGCCGCTGCTGAACGCTCCCGTGCGTTCTCGATGGCTGCTTGGGAGGAGGAACGCAAGGCTCTCACCGCGACCAACGAGGCTCTGCGCACCGATAACCTGCATGCGCAGACGCAACTTGCGGATGCGCGCGAAGAGGCGCTGCGTGCGAACAACGAGCTTGAGGTGCTCAAGGCCGAGCTCGAGGCGCAGTGGCGCGGTACCGAGGCGCAGACGGAGCGTATCGCGGAGCTCGAGCGTGAACGCGACGAGGCTCGTGCTGAGGTCGAGGCTCTGAACGCGCGCATCAGCGAGATGGAGAACGAGTGGACGCAGGCGGAGAACAGGAAGAACGAGCTCGATGCGGAAGTGCAGGAGCTCTGGACCGCGAAGGAGGAGCTCGAGAAGGAGCGGGTCGAGGTGAGTATCAAGGGCCACTTTGTGATTTCCTGCGGCGTGCTGATGAGCCGTGTCAGCTTGAGGAGCAGCTTCGCGCCGAACAGGAACACTCTGAGGAGCTCACTCGTGCTCTTCGTGAGCGCGAGGACAAGGTCACCGCGCTCGAGCACGAGCAGAAGTTCGCCCAGGAACGCGTCACTCGCCTCGAAACCCGCCTGCGCGAACGCGAGACCGAACTCGCGGAACTCAGCAAGAGGCAGACGGACCGCGAGACCGACGCGGAGGCCGCCCAGAGCGAGATCGCGAAGATGAAGCGCGAGCACGCGCGCATCGTCAACGAGCAGAGCCGCACCCTCCAGGACGTCGTCGCTCGCGAGGTCGAAGCGCGTGCAGCGATGGAGGCGATGGTCCGCGAGAAGGCGGAGTCGGACGTGCAGCTCGCGAGCCTCAAGGAACGCTCGGAGGTGTTGTCCGCCGAGGTGGAGAGGCTGAGGAGGCAGGTGCACGACCTCCAGCAGGAGAGCGCTGACAAGGAGGTGAAGCTTGTCGGGCTCGAGAAGCAGCGCAAGCTGGACAAGGAGGATATCGACGGGCTCAACATCGCGTTGGACTCAAAGCAGCAGGAGCTCGAGATGGTAAGTGTCCTCGAGTATTCCGAAGGGATGGGTGAGATGCTAACAGGCTCGCTTCGTAGCTCAAGAGACGTCTCAGCGTCCGGGGTACCGCAGGCAGCACGCCTGCCTCCGCTGCAAAGGTTCAACCTCACCGCCGCGAATCGTCCATCTTTGCTACTCCCAGCTTGGTGAGCTCAAGGCCTCCCTCTGCGCTTTCCGACACTGGCAGTACCTCCGCCAAGGACCGCCGTATGAGCGAGACTCCTTCGACCGCGACCAAGTCGACGCTTGGGAAGAGCATCCGTGCCAACGGCTCTACGAGCACTACTGGAGTTGTCGCTGCGAAGAAGCGGTCTCTTGAGGGCTCGATGGGTCCTCCTCCTGCTCGTGCGGCTGCGGCAACAGCGTCGGCCACTGCGACACCCACCCGCATTCCCTCTGGGCCTTCCGCACGTTCTACCCCGAGCACGATCAAGGCGCCTGCTCACCAGCGCCGTATATCCACATCGATTCTTGAGCCCTCGAAACTCCGCACGTCCACGTCGAGCAAGGAGAAGCTTGAGAAGCTCGAGAGACTGCCGTCGGTGTCATCTGCGAGCGAGACTGAGGAGAAGGAAAACTCGGCGCCGTCCCCGCGGTCGAGTACGGGAAGCGTGAGCTCGACGAGTTCGACGGCATCCGCGGCGAACGCGAAGGCGACACGGCGGATGAGCGCTATGCCTGCGTGATTGTCACCAGTGTAGCCACAAGCATGCGCGGCACGCGCACGAGGAGGAAGAGGAAGCAGCGAACGAGTAGAGGGTGTCGCTTTGAGTATATGCTCCATGAAGGTCGAAGGCCGTGAACGTCCCATCCATCCCCCATCTCTGTATTGATACGTCTTGCATCTCATCCTCGCATCTTTACTGCCCTATGGACAACCATACTCTCACCCCAACCCACCCCATTTTCCATCCCCACCCCCATCCAACCCTTTTCTCACCTAGCATCAGCATCCATTGATACTCATACCCCCCCTTTTGAACGTCCGCTCTCCCCCTTTGCCATGGCCCCCCCTCTATGCACGCATCTGATCATCTCTCGCCTTGAACTTATGCAGTTATGTACTTCGCTTTCGCTGTGTACTTGATATCGCTGCCTGCTTTCCCCTCGTCTCGTCTCGTCCCGTCCCGTCCCAACTCATCTGATCCTCGTCCAATCTCGCCCCGTTTTCTCTCTATCCTACCTCCGTCTCTTCTCATCTCCCAGTTCCCCATCAAACTCCTCGAGCTGGCCAGCCACCATACTTCTTGTTCGGTCGGTCGCTGGCTGGGCGTATGCTGCCCAGCGGCGACCGACCGTGGACCGACGCCGTTCACGCACGTCTTTTATATACGGTCATGATCGCATGATCGCCCGGACCCTACATGTCTTCGAATACGACCCCCTAGTGCAGCTGCATCGCGTACATCCAATATTATCTATTGCGTATGTCAATTGAGTTATTCGATACATATACACGAGTATCCACATCCATTCTTGCCGTTTACAATTTGTCAAAAGTCAAGGAGCATACAAGCACAAGTCGTTGCACGCGCGAGCCGTAAATACGTCTAGTACAGGTAAGATTGCAACTCGGATACTCGATCTCTTCCCCATCGAGTGGTAATCCTATGTCCAGTGTTCAACGTTCAACATTCAACACTGATCTCGCATTATATACATCGTGGACCAGCACGAAAGCTGCAATCCGGATATGAGACATCCAACACACGGACTAACGGATCCTGACCTAATCAACGTCTCATCTCTCCGATGCCCGCATTCGTATATACCGCTGTCATCGAGCTGAACGCAGGCGACATCAGCGCAAGCCGGACGAGAGCTGAAGCGGGCAGAACGGCGCGGCATAGCCCGGGAGCGTAATCGTCCCGCCACAGGCGGTTCCCCTACCCGGTGCACGTTCCCCCGCCTGATATCTACGCACCTCTGCCATCATGTGCGCTCAGACGCATGGCTCGTCGAGAGCCTGGCCTCCAACTCCAAAGTGTGCGGAAGTGCCGTCACGGTAGGGGGAAGTTGCAAGCGCTGCGGGTCCAGATTCGCGTTGAGCTGTGGTCATGATTGTTTCGTGAACCATGGCGTATCGAGTAACAGAGACGGGGAGTGACTAACAATGCGCAAAATATATTCAATGGCATCGTTTGGATTTGTTTTGTGCCCCAATATCTTGATGAATTCACTCAAGGACTTTTGTAAGGCTCTTATATCCTCATAGCCTCTTTCCCAGTTGACCATGGTTAGTTTGTGGACCCTGAGTTGCTTCTTGAGTTCTGGGTATAACGTTCAGATGACAAGTAGCTGCGTAGGAGCTATGGGTGGCCTACTGCGTTTCAATTTCCACTTCTTGACAACTTGCGCGGCATGAGAAACTGCGGAGATAACCGAAACCTAAGAGTATAAATCAATCGTTTTCGTTCATTTGCATCGTGAACTTACTACGGCGTCTATCACTGCGTGTTCGAGGTCAAGATTCATAGACGTTATAGATAGCAGCGATAACGCCCCCTTGGCAAAACATGAGAGGCATTCGAGTGTTAGTTTCACCATCTGGAAGGGATTCTTCAATTTCAACCATCCACTTATCGGAGGGGAGAGACGTACCTCTCTCCTCATGCTATCGGCATTTCTAGCATCAGGGAACTGCAAGACCAATAAATGTGCGGGCCTACTCACCACGAGAGCTGAAGGCGAAGATTCATGACTCGTGAACGAGCCATTTCAAGCTGGTCATTGATTCCATCGCCACAGTTTTGAACCGCCAGTGCAGCACTCCGCAGCTGATTGTCAAAGGCCTCGATCTCGTCGGCAACTACTACGTGTTGATGATGTTAAAAGAGTAAATGTGATCAGTGTTCAGAAGTCAAGGCTTACCCTGCTGAACACCGGACGCGTCCAAGGCATTCCTGTGATTATGCCTGAGAGAAACTATGAATATCTGCAACAAGCCTAGTGAGCATGAACGATGCACAAACACGCGGAATATCACGGACACTGTGTAGCCAGTCCCATCGTGCTCTCAGTTCCGAGAAGAGTTGATCGAGACTTGCAATGTCTGGGGACAGACTTGACTCGTGTAAAGTTGCTTGAGGATTGGCGTGGAGATCCAGTCTATTCAGTTCGTATGTTGGTGCGCTCTGGGAATGGAAAATCTAAGTAATCACGATGGCGGAAAATAGAGAATTTGAGCAACCATAGTGGTGGCAAACGGATAGGTGTATCTGTCACCGTTCTTAGGGTCAAGCTGTAGAGAAAGTGTAGAGCGTGAGCATGAGCATCCATCTTGCGCACTTGGCTATATATCCGCCGGATGGTCGAGCACCTCGAGGATGCGTTCAGGATGTTGCGTGGGTGGCGACCACCGGGCCACTTGCAACGCGGCAGACTACGCTTTCAAGTGATGAAGAAGTTGAGGGTATTCCGGGATCGTCCATCGTGTTAGACACATTGGACTGGTTCGGACCCTGCATGTTTCGTATGCGGATGACTCGCACTGGCAGTACTACTACTAGCGGCTAGTAGCGCTCTTGTATGTACGGAGGACGTTGTCTCACGGGAGATAAAGACTACTGATTGTTTGAAGCGTTGCGCAAGGCTCGACATGGAAGATTGGTGCAGTAGGACGCGTGGTGGACCGAAGCATACGAGTGTCTTCCCTCCCGAAGACTCGTTCAGGGTCCTCGACCCGCAGATGGACTGGACCCGCGAGGGTCACGCGTCACGGATGAGCATTATCATTAAAGCCTATTAAAGCGCTCAGCGCTCAGTGGTCCAGAAACGCCTGAATCCGGGCCGCGACCCCTCACTTACGATTGAGCTCGAGGCACCATCCTGCAGTGCCTCATAATATTTGGTGGCTTTGACTTTCGATGCGACGTTGTCTACGGCCGTGTGTACCGCCATGAACACATGACCGCCCGTTTCAGGCGTCTTCGGATACACTCTGCAGCTACACCGCGCCGCACGGAAAGTGCATAACTACACAAATACAACATGAGTATCCGCCCCTGCAGAATAACAGAGGGACTTTGGTACAGGATGCGATGAAACGAGTGGTTGAAGGTAGGACTACCTATTGGGAGTCTATATAGAGAGTGGAACGTAGGGACGGGCCATCGAATGCAGACCAGTAACCTGCGTCTATCTAAATGTAGGTTCGCGCGGCGTGCATGCGGAAGTAGCTAAGATATGTGGTACTTGCGTAGGTGGCCGGGAAAGGCCATGCTTGCCAAGACTAGGTAGATCCCCGTTGCTGCTACTGCGTCTAGTACCGGTGATGCGAGCGAGCTATAGATACAATGTGTAGCGATGTGGAAACACAGTATAAGTCAAGAACTCACGATGAAGCGACGAGGCAAGGCAGGATTTGGTGGAGCGGTAGTTACTCAATGAGATCCTCATCGAGCAAGTCCCACCCTTCGTCCTCCTCCACGATCCGCTCCGTCTTCCTGACCTCCTTCCCGCTCGTGCCCCTCGCCCTAACCCGCGCAGGCGTCGCCGCCGTCGCCTGCAAGAGCTGGCTAAAGTCGAGCGCGAACGCGGGCGGGGTGGGCGGGGGCAGGAGCGGGCGCGTCGCATGCGCGCGGCGGCCGAGCTCGGGCGAGCAGCAGACGGCCCAGAGGTTGCCGAGGACGTCGCCGGCGTGCGCGAGCGGCACGTCGACGGCCTGCGTGTGCGCGAGGTAGCACACGTCGTAGAGGAGCATCGCGAGCGCGGTCGTGAACGCGCTGCCCGGGGAGGAGGCGGGGCTCGGGGAGGGCGCGGGCGTGTGCGTGAGTTGGGAGTCGGCGAGCGTGGAGCTGGTGAGGCCGAGTGAGGGGCTGCGGGTGTGTGTGGATGTGGGCGAGGTTGGGGAGGAGGGCGAAGTGGTGCTGCTGGGAGCGGTTGAGGAGCGGTGGGAGGATAGTCGGGCGGTGGGCGGTGAGCTGCTGGAGCTGGAGGATGAGGAGGCAGCGGGAGGCGCGGAGGATACGTGCAATGGTTGCTTCGTGGACCATCTATCATACAGAATTTGTGAGTATAACTGTTCTACGCTCTGCTATATTGACACTGACCTTGCCCAACCACCGCTTTCGCCACCACGGATGGCTCCTATCCAGGGTGTGCCTACCCCAAGTAGACCGCTTCCCTTTATCGACCCCGATGGAGGGGAGGACGAGCGACTCCAGACAATCTCGAACGGAAGCTTGATGCCCAGGTAAAACGCGAGCAGGGTCACGAAGTGGATTGTATGTGTCAGGACCGCGTTTATGTGGTCCGGGGGATATCCTGCACGGCGAATTAGCATTGCCTAGCGTTACGTGGTGAGGACAGGAAGGGCTTACGTCTAATGTCTCCTGGGACGGGCAAGACGAGGCCTCCGATTGTCCATTCGCCTTTTGTCCCAGCCTTGCCGCCGAGCGGGGGTCTTCCGCCCACCTCGACCACGCTGAACACTTCGACAAGTTCCTGTACAAGCCCGGACCGCGCTCGAGCAATAGTATCGGACAGAACGGCAAGCTGCGCGTGCGCCTCCTCGATCTGCCTCGCGAGAGGATCGATGCCGCGCGTTGATATTTGCGTTCCGTATGGGGCGCTTCCTGGTGGAGGGTTCGATACTGCGCGACCGTATCCTGTGAGGACGGATGGACGGGCGTAGCTTTGTGGCGGGGTGGACGTTAGGGAGAAAGGTGAGCGGGTCGCTTGGGGGGACGATGACGTGAAGTACCCTGCGGTACTGATCGGGCGGGAGGAGGTAGAGAGCGAGCGAGGCGCAGGGGGTGCGTTGGATGGGGACGGAGTGGGCGAGTGCGAAGATATAGATGAGGGTGGCCGACTAGAGGGTGGTATTGCGCGGCCCGCCTGGGGCGAAGAAGAGATGGGCGCGTGAGGAGGAGACGCAGAGGTAGAGGGCGTGGATGTGTGTGGGTGGATGAAAGTGGATGTTGCGATGGCAAGTGTTCGCCTTCTTGTAGACAGAGTATTCTTGAGACTCTGTGCCCGTTCACGCACTGTCATGGTATACATCAAGAGAGGCACCCGGGGAGTCGATGAGGCAAGGCGTACGTCGTTCATTTGTGGCACGGACGTTGTTCACGCCGTCCCAGATCTCCTGCACTCGTTCCTCGCGGCTCTTCAGTTCTGCTCGCCTGAGGCGAGCGGGGTCTACGACGGAAGAGAGGGCCTTCTGCGCCGCGGCGATGTGTGCATCTCGGTCTGCCGCAGCATGCTGTGTTTGTAATCGAAAGGTGAGCAGACTACGGCCGCAAGTGAGCGACAAGAAAGCGGATAAGATCAAGTGGGTTTGCGCACTGTTGTTTGAGACAATTGTCACAGTAGAACTGACGCTGCCTGAGTTCACAGTTTGGACACTCCATGCACGATCCGTAGATCGTCCCGAACGGCTTACGAGATCGTGGGTTGAAGCTAGAGGGAGACGCTTGCAAGGCGGTCCACGTATCAATGTATTAGACTAGGGTATGCGACTGAGGAAAGGATCTCTCCACAAGCCTCCGAGGGTAGAAAGGCAGATATATCGACACGAGGGTCCTGAGCAGGAGAACTCGGGATCGGTGGCTTGAGGCGCAAGTGAGGGTGGCGGCTGTGTCACGCTGCGCCTCTGCCGCCGCGTCATGTCACGTCTAGTCACGCCCATAACGCGACGCGTTGACACAAGGCAGGCGCGTCGCGGCTCGACGCGACTCCTTGCCCAACCTGCCTGCACTTGTCTGACGGCTGTCTTTGCATAGCGTGGTGTCGCCGTCGCGCTTTGTACAGGAGACAATCCCGCGTACACTGACTAAGTGAATTCTACAGATTCAAATCGTCATCGCATCGTCTATGGTTCTCGTTCCATCCCCTCAAGTTGCACGTTGAACTGGAATCTCTCGGAGACTTCGCATAGTAAGGTCGTTCTGTGCAATTGAAGGTTCCTCGTACACACATACGCAATAAACCAACGCTCGATGTGCAACCGCTCTAAACGTTTTGGTCCACACAATGCACACCCGTGGACGTCCGTCTATCATGAACGGCACCGAAACACTGGCCTACGCACGCGTACAGGACGAACCTCGCACCAGCTTATCAACACAATGCCGCAAAATGTTGATATAGTCTCCTTGACTCGGAGCCTTTCCTTCCTGGTTCCCCATCGTTCCCCATGAGCTTGGCCTGATCTACCGACGGCCGACGATGCGATATAAATGCCCACTGGTCATACTCTTGCCCATGGGAAATCCACCATCAGCGCCCACGGCGAATCTCGTACACATGTACGCTTCGGCCGCCCGTGCACCATATGCCATGGCCCGCCGCGGTGCTACAACAGTGGACACGTTGCACTGCGACGAACCTTGATAGTGAAAGGTACGGGGGGTGCGTGTAATACGCGCGTGCGCACGTCAGGTATGTGAGGGTATAGGTAGCGGCATGCAGCTTCTGTTTGATGAGTGCGCCGGTAGGTGGTGTCGGTATATCTATGTTCGCGTGCTAAGAGAGAGTATCGAGCGGGGCACGGGACCTGGTGGGCTGATTGGGTGGTGCTGGGTACTTATCGCTCCTCCTTCTTCGCTCTTCGTACGTTCGCTTCTTGCTTCTCGAGCAAAGTGGCACCTTGCTTCTCGCACGTCGGACGTCGGACATCGACGTCAAACTCGAACACTCTGCTCCGGGCTGATATCGGAGCGTGCGAGGATTCGACAGTTTCTGAGTACCTCCAGCAGCTGATGCTTATGGTACTTGCCTTATTATATTGCGCCGCGGTGGCTATGGTGAGTTCATGTTCAATAGAACGCCATTATGTGTTCAGAGACAACTCCCAGCAGAAATTCCAGTTATTGAAGCATGTCATCACGTCGATCGTATACATCCAGAAGCGTCAGAAACGCCTACGAACCACCCACGTCCATATGCCCACCGCTGAGAAGAGCGCAAGTGACGCGTACATGCCAGGAGCAAGGTTCGCATTCCACCACACTGAGTCCTCGTCGAACGTTGAATATTCGACTAACAGTTCGGTGGTTCCGATCGGACGCATCGACGCGGACCGCAACGACGCCCCATGCCATACATGCATGCGATGGGCGGCGCTAGTGCCTGTAATCCATATGCTGCCCGCGCCTGCGACGCCTTCCAACGTTCTTCCAGGCGCACGAACGCTTGGCCCATATGGTGCACAACCCCAACCGTCCGACGTTTCAGGACCCCAGTGGAGTGGAGGGATTAAGCGCGGCTACGTACATAGAGACCGAACATTGACACCTTCATGAACTTCACAAGTATCGGACGAGTTTGAGGAGGAGACGCAGCAGCAACAACAACACGCGGTATGCTTGAGTTTGTAGAAGGTTGGAAGAACACTGATAATACCGAGATATATAGGTAAATACGAGTATGTATGTACTATGCATGCACTATATCCACGCCTTGTCTGTCTGTCTGCGTCTGTCTGTCTGTGTCTGTTGCAACCGGGGACAGTCCGAGATCGGATCCGAAACATTACACACCGTACATCGTGGCACATTCCATGCATCAACAGGATGGGAAGTGTCGGGGGGTCGCCATGGGGAGCTGTGAGGGAGGCGCAAGAAGCATGATATATCGCGACAAGCAGGCCCGTGTGTAAGCGGGAGGGAGAGAGCAGTATTGCGAGAGAGGAAAGACGAGTCCCCCACATAGCACAGCGCCACCGCATGCGACCCGACCTAACCGGCATCCATCCATCGTGAAACAACCAACGTCCGAGAACAGCACCCGTCATACCCGCGCGTTAACCAGAGTGAGAGAGAGGACAAGAGGAGGAGAAAGTCGTGGCTCGGGAAGAAGCAGGAGAAAGAAGAAACAAGGGGGTAACAGCAGCAGGCGGCTCACGCGCTCGCGAGCGGGGGCGCCGGGATCTCGGACACGCTGCCCTTCTCGATGCTGTCCGTCTTCTCGACGTGGTGGTCGTGCGCGCCCTCCTCGGCGTGCGCGCGGGCGACGTCGTCGACGTACACGACGCGCTCGTCCTCGTAGTTCGTCTCCTTCACTGTCCGGAGCACGAGGTACGCGAGCGGGAACGACGCGAGCATCAGGATCCACGACGCGAGGTGCTCGTTCAGGAACGGGGTCGACACGGCGTCCATGCCGAACGAGCCCGCGGACCCCGCGGACTGGAGCGCCTTGTAGAGGCCGGCGTACCGCGCGAGCGTGAAGGGGTCGTTCGTCATCGCGGACATGATCCAGTACGCGAGCGCCTGGTAGCACGCGTCCGAGAAGTAGTAGAAGAAGTAGAGCGCGCCCTTGCCCTTGTAGTCCGCGTCGTGGTAGTTGATGAAGTTCGCGTCGGTCGCGTCCGCGCGGGTGAAGGTGACCTGCCACGAGAGGCCGACGGACCAGACGATGACGACGAGGACGACGACGGTGGCGAGGCCGAGGTAGCCGCGCGCGCGACGGTGGAGGTACTTGATGTCGAGCACGAAGTAGCCGATCATGAGCGCGCCGACGATGGCACCCGCACCCTCGAGGGTCGCGTTGAGCGCACGGGTTGGGCCGTCGAAGCGCTTCGCGTTGACAGCACCCTGGTAGGCGTAGAAGTAGTTGGACGCGAAGAACATGGGCACAAGGGCTATCGGGGGAAACGGCGTTCCGTGAGCGCGAGTTGAGGCTGAGGGAATGTACGGCAGACTTACCGAGCATGCGCCAGTCCTTGAGGAGACGCATCATGCCGACGACCTCCTCGTGAGGCTTGGAGACGGCCTCGAGCTTGACGATGGTGCCATCGGAACGGATGACCCTGTTAGGTGGTAGTACGAGGAAGGATGAGGCTACACCGATGAAGATGATGACTAAGAACGCCTGTAGAGAGGAGTGAGTTGGGGTGAGATTGAAGGAGAGGGAATGGTACGGACGATGTAGGTGGAAGTTGATACGGCGGAGAGGCCACCTGAGCGGATGTTGATGGCGAGGGCGATGATCGAGCCAATGAAGGAGCCGAACTGGAAGATGGCCCAGAAGATGGCGAACGCCTTGCCCTTGTCCTTTTCGAGCGGGTAGGACATCATGATCGCTCCTTGCGCAGACCACAGCAGCGCGGCAGAGATACCCAGAAGCGCACCCGCAAGGATCACAAACCATCCCGTACCCTGCGTCTGGTAGCTGCACAAATCACGCACAGTTAGCGTTCTGGTCCAGATATCGACGCGAGTTCACACGGGGCGTGCACGAAAGATGCGCCGCGTTTGGTGGCGTGCACGTCAAACACGACCGGGTCACGGGCGGATGGGCGCGCGCGTCTGGACAGGACGAGGACTGGGAGTACTCGTACCGGCAGCCCGACACCGCGCATATCATATCGCTCCGAGCGAAGGCCATTCGAGCCCCGCCCGCCCGAGACCGCCGTCGGGCCATCGCGTCCGCCCTGCGATTGACATGGGAAAGAGGAAGAAGCACTCACCACCAGAGAGAGCCGACGTAGAGCGCGTAGCCGAGAGTACCGATGAACAGGGTGAGCCGGGGACCGAGGACTGCATACAGCGAGCGGACGCGTCTGTCAGGACTGCACGCGAGGGGGAAGGGGAGGGGGGAGAGACGCACGATTGCAGATACCACCGCTGACGAGACCGGTGATAGCGAAGCAACCGTAGAGGACACCGTTGGAGGTGTCGGAGAGGACGATGTCGCTAAGACCTCCAGCACCCAAGTTGGAGACCGCGCTGAACATGCCGACTGTCGCGAAACTAGGTGGACATGTCAATCAAGACGCGACGCGTGTAAAGTGTGAGAGAAGAGACGGACCAGGTAATGCCGACTAGCACGACCTGCGCCATAGGCGTTCTGTTTGCGGGGTATGTGAGACCACATGTTGACGGGTGTGGGGGAAGAGAGAGTTATGGGCGTACGTGTACCATGCGGGCAGCTTGAACTCGACCATGATTGTGCCCTGCGAGGAAAGCTATGACAGCGGCGGGCGGAGGGGGAGTTGGTGGGAGAGGGGGGGAGAGCGCTCGGAGGAAAGGCTTTGGGGGGAGCATGGAGGATTATATGGAGGACGGAGGCGGGGGTGGAGAAAGAGTATGGACCCATGAGGGACGATAAGACGGAAATGGGAATGGTATGCACCGGAGCACATGGTACCGCAAGATGGCCTTGATGCCGTCCTCTCCCTCTCCTCCCCTCGATCATCCTCCGCTCACATGAACACCAGCCCATGCTGTCCCTCCCAGCCACTCCTCCCACTTTCATTCTCCATTCTCTCTCTATTACTGCTCAACACTTCCCACTAAAACCCTATCTACCACCCGTACCTGACACCCTTCATCCACCGACTCCCTCCAGATAACGATACCACCCAGCGTCAGGGGAGAAAAAACTCGCCCACGTTGCGTACACAACTCCTCCAGCGCCGCCCAGATCTCTGTGGCCAGATGCGCCATATGCATGCGAGCGCGATGTTCGAACCTTGGCCATCATCCTCCGCCCTAAACGCCCAGAACCTGATCAAGGAACCGCTGACAGCCCGCCGCGCCAACGCCTGTAACCTGTCCCGCATTCCCAACCCGACCGAGCCGCGAAAAACAAAATCAACACCCCGCGGCCGGAACCGGTCGCCATCCCCCGCATCTGACGCACTCCCAAGAGCCGAATGCAGTGGACGCATCGCTCCCCGCTCTCCCGTCGCCGTCCCATACATCGGCCGTGAGCACGACCGGGCATGAACCGTCCATCTACGCATTGCTTCAGCACTCTATTGCTGCACTGCTGCCACTCCGAGACGGTCCGGAGCTCGTCTGGAGCTTGGTGCATTGCCAGCACGGATCATGCGACGGCCAGACTGCTCCGGCTCCATGTCTTCCTGCAGCTTTGCAATCTCGAAGATAGAGTACGGAGTCAGATGAAATCGCTCCCAGTCGGTGTCTGAACAGCGGGACAAGAGCGCCGTCCTGGGAGGCTGGAGCCAGTCACGAACACAGCCGCCGCATTCTCTGAGGCTCATGTACGTCGTGTGCGTATGCCATATGGTGCGTACACAACTTCCATCTGGTGACCTTCATTGCCGTGGAACAGGTCTGAGAAACGTTGGGGGGCGAACGCCGGACCCCGGTGGCACTGCCGCGAAGGTCTGAAAAGCCCAAGCGCGTCGATAATTGCCAGAGGGTTGCAGGGAGGGTCTCACAGACCACCGCGCGCACCGTGCACGCCTGGGTCGGTAAGTCGGGTGCGGCCAAGGCACAGAGGTGATCCGTTCGTGTGGGCCCCGCGCATCTGAGATGCAGCCACGGCCGATTTGGGCATATCATCAAGGCACACTGCGCCCAGGGTCCCAACGCTAACGTATGTTACGTACGTACACGAGGCTTTGCTTTACCTTTGCATTGCTGACCAGTTCATAGAAAGGCATGCCATAACAATGAACTTCGTGCCGCGCCGCCCAAACGTCGAAGACTGCATAGCAGACCCGCGCACGGTGCCAAGTAGTCGACAACGACCGCATCGGTAGCTGGGATAGACGTGCTGCATACTGGCGTACAATACAGTACGGCACCATATCTCTGCTCAAACGCCTGCGTATCATATATCAAGGTTCGTGCGTATCACTACTCCCTGACTCCTGGTCGCAGCACGCTGGGCAATACAGGCCGTCGATCGGCCCAGCAGTCCGTCGCTCCCGCTACAGCACCGCTTCTCTCACCACCTCCGACCACCATGCACACAACGAGTACCTGGAAGTTAGCATCGTAGCAGCAGCGTGGCCAGTTACGGCGTTCGCGCGGTCGTGTGCTGCGTGTTTGGCGGGTTGATGTCGATTGTGGGCATGGATCAGGGCGTCAGGTCCGCCGACATATGGGGCTGCTGGAGGTCAACGCGACATGTGCACATGCTCGGGTCCCTAGGTCTTGGAGACCGCGCGTGGGACTGCTGTGAGCCTGTGGCCGTCCTACACGGCTATGCGTGGAGGTGCTATCGACTATCATGGTACATATCTACCTGAATGACTCGATGGTTGACTGCAGCTCTCTGCAGCTGTGCCACTTATCCATATCTCGCGATAAAACAACACTGCTATACTGACTTCTTATCATCTGTCTCCGCGGCACCCGGGCGTGTTGGTCGCAATCGCCAACAGTACCGATCTCGATACGAAAGACGATTTGGTCAGTTTGTGGAAATTCGATATGGAGGCTTGACTCTTGAGAGTGCAGGGTTCAGTTTCGTACAGACTGTGCATTAGAATGGTGGCCGCGGGTGCCTGAATGTCTTTCTGCGCAAGATATAGCCTATGCTTCTGAATCTGCCGTCGCCGGCGATCTATGGATACAGCGGATGGTGACTTCGTACACATACTGCAGCTGCGTATGTCCTTCTTCTTCCCGGCATCGAACAACAAGCCTTCTCCCCTCCTCTTCCGGATTCTATGGCACACCACGTCCATGACTAGTACTGCTGTTGCGATCTTCAGCTTCCACGCTCGGTCCGGTTGTAGGGCGCAAATCCCAGATCCCACAGGCCAGCGTCCGATGAAGCTGAGTGTTTCGGTTTAAGGCAGCCAACGCAACACACCTCCGCCTCTATCACATCCTTAAACCTGAGTAGCCCAGCCTGGCTAGTTGGAAAGCCCCTTGATCCGCCCCTTGACCCACACGTCCTTCAGGGGAACCGCCCACACGCCCGGCACCGCGCCGCCGCCCTGCCGCTTCCACTCCTGCACAAGCTGCATGCCCTCCACAGGGGGCACGCTCTTGTCGCGCGTGCCGACCGTAACATGCAGGCGCTCGCGCACCGCCGGCGCGAGCCCCACCACCAAGTCGAGCGCGGGCCGGTCGACGTCGCCCGGGTCTCCACCGCCGTCGCCGAGGTCGACGGCGAGGTCATGCACCGTTGCGGCCATGACGCGCCCGTTCCACACGACGTGCCCGAGCCGGAAGCTGAACAGCGGCGGGTGCGCGCGCGCGTCGAGTGCGGCGCAGCTGTCCCAGAGTGCTTGTTCGCCGGGCAGCGATCGCGAGTGCACGATGGTGACGTGGGGCGTTTTGGTGACGCGTCCCGCGGCCTTGAGATCGTCCCAGAACTTGCGCGCCTCAGGAGGGACGGAGGACGGGTCGGCGGAGGCGAGGGCGGAGGCGACGACGGATTGGAGGTCGATCTCGGCGGCGATGCCGTAGTAGCGCGGTGCTTTTGATTTGCCCTTGCTTTCGCCGTCGCCCTGCTTCTGGGCCTGCTTCTCCTTCTGCTTCGCCGCCTTGTTGCCCTTCTTCGCGGGCTCGTATGCGCGGGCTGCGGCGAGAGCCTGGAAGAGCTTCTCCTGGTCTGGCCGCTCGAGGCCGAGGAACTTGACGCATGCGTCGACCGCACGGGTGAGCGCGTCCTCGAGGCTCTCCTCGACGTCCATAGTAACGACGACGTCCGCTTCGGCATCGGTGAGCTCTTCAGCCTGGTTCAGGAACATCCAGATCACTTTCTCGTGCTCCTTCTCGACCGGGTCCGCGATGAGCGCCTGGTGCCGGTCACCCCGCCGCACGATCCGGTCGCCGCAGATGCGGTGGATCGTCGACAGCGGGAGGTCGAACGACCAGTTGAGCGCGAGCAGCCGCGCAGGCGGGTTGAACGTTTGCGCGGCCTCGCGCAGCTGGTCCCGGTGCTGTTTCAGGTGGTTGTTCCTGCACGCGTGGATTCAGCGACTGTGCGGCGAGTGAGCGCGAGAGAACGGACGGACGCACTTATCGGCGATCACGACATTATTTTTCTTCAGAGCCTCGGTGACGTTCTTGATGAAGATGGGCGCGGCTTTTCTCGCCTGGATGTCGTCGCTCTGGACGTGCGCGAAGCCGAATAGATAAGATAGCGCAACAGCGATCGACGTCTTTCCTGCGAGTTGGTGCGTATACACCGTATCAGCCTGCGCCACGGCTCCGAAAGCGAGATAAGTCGTGGCGCGGAAAGGACACCATACGGGTCCACACCGCAGCAACAACAACACACGAGTAGGCACGTACCTACTCCTGGAACCGCCACGGGCACGATGATGACTTTGCTGCCCTTTAGGTCCACGTTCTTATCCAGCCCTGTCTCCTCAGGCACCTCCTTGACCGCGTTCTTCGCGTCCTTGCCACCTCCGCGCTCGAGCCAGGCGAGGAAGCGCTCGCGAGTGGCGATGATACCTTTCCCGCGCGTGTAGTCCTTGAACTGGCTTTTGTCGCGCTTGATCTCGTCACAGACCCACTGCACGTACAGTTTCGTCTCCGCGCGGCGAAGCTTGCTCTTCGGGACGTTGGCGGGGTTCGGTCCCTTGGAAAGCAGTACCTTCGTCACCTCGCGCCAGTCGCGGTACATCATGTACGGCTCGTCGAATTTGATCTTGAAGAAGAAAGACGAGCCGGAGGGGTAGGGCGATGCGGATGCGGGCTTGTCGCCCTTCGTCGGCGGCTCGGTGACGTGCGTGCGGACGACGAAGCCCTCAAGCGGTTCCCCGTTCCATTTGCCCGTCTTGGCGATCTCGTCAGTAAAGGCGCGCACGTCCGCGACGCTATTGAGCACCGTTGAGGGTGTAACGATGAAGCCCCATTCGCGGGCGAACGCGTCGACTACGTCCTGTGGCTGCGTTGCGAAGCGCTTCGTGCACGAGTTCAGGCCGTGTAGGTGGAGACCTGTCTTTTCTGGGCCATACGGTAGAACGTGTTCCTCGAACGAATCATCGCAAAGCTGTGAGTGATTTCAAAGTCAGAATGATCCAGTCTCGTGTACTTGGAGGCTACCGAGGTGTTCAGGTCGACGCTACACGCGTCCGACTCTGCCGAAAGGACCTATGGACATACCCAAGATCGTGGAGTAGCTTACCTCTGCAACTGCGGTCCAGTTCTTTCCCCAGAGAGTGCGTGCAAGCTCCTCCTCGGTCTTGCCTGCGGTAGCTAAGTGTTTCCGGAGCCACCGCTCTCCTACCTGAGCATGGCTCTCGCTTCCCGCTGCGCCAACGGGCCCGAGCGAATGCTTTGAGGTGACAACCAGCTTCGTTGGCGTCAAGGCCGCGATGAAGATGATGCAGCCATTGGATTTCAGTGTGAGCGTGTAGGGAGGCGCGGTATGCGACTGGAGCGACGCCCACTAAAAAGCAGCGTTTAGAGACGACCGTGACGGGTTGCTAGGTTTGAATGAAAGGCTCACATTTGTCCACGGAACTTCGCCAATGTTGAAGAACTTGTCGTAGCCCCGCGCGACGATACGGTGCTTCACGTTCCCCGACGCGTCCTTGATGTCCTGTGTGAACAAACCACGCGCAAGGGTAGGGAATGGAGAAGGTATGTCGTAGTATTTGAACTCATTCATCTTCCAGCTCTTTAGAAGGATGCTGGGATCGGCGGGGGCTTTGTACTCGGACGACCTGATCAGTTTGGGGCTCTTTTTGGATATCTGCTGCATCTCCTCGACCAGAGCGGAGTCCTCATCATCGACCGAGAGAGTCGAAAAGATCTTGGACAACTCCTCAGAAAGGGGAGGAGCGTCCGAACCAGCCAGAACGGGTGGAGGCGAGGGCGACTTCGGAGGAGAAGCCATTGTGGTGAGTATGCTGGTCCTGGGCTTCTTATACCTGTACAACGATGGTTGTAGGACGGAAACTGTGCGCGCGCTCTGTGATGGGTAGGATAATGAACGCGAGCTGGAGGAGAGGAGCGGACGGAGAAGGGGGCGGATGAGCGAAATGATGGAAAGAGCTGGAAAGGGGATTATGTTGGGGGACAGAGTTCTGAGGCTGCGGTAGCACTCCTTATACCCTCTCTGTGGGGCTCGCGTTCAGATCTTTCGGATGTCGGACGCAATGGATGTAGTTGTGAAAGAGAAGGCGATGGTCGTCGACGACGATGAGCTCAATATTCCTCGACAGCGCCACTGCCAGTGCCATGACTCGGAGGAGTGTGAAGGACGAGGGCAAGCTCAAGTCTCCGCGCGCTACTCCATCTCTCTCGCTCCCACATCCTCCTTCGTCTCGCGATCGCTCCGTGTCTCCTCGCTACTCTTTGGTCCAAGACTTTGGCATTTATATCTGATATCCTTTGGACTCCAGCTTCTAGGCTTGTAGACGGCTCGTCTAGGAGGTTTACTAGGATATCGCGGACTGCGTCGTCAACGAAACTGCGGGGTTCTGTCCTGGACTTCTACAAGTTCTAGTACCACATTCAAAGCCTTGTCTGTAGAGGCCCAGGGATCCAGAAGGCCAGAAACACAACGTCCGCTGATATTACTGTATGTCCAATATGATCACTTTCTACGATTGCTGGTGGTCGAGTGAAGTGTCCCCGCAGTAGCAGGAACCGCCATGGATGATGAGACTGCCGAGATTGAGTTGGTAAGTGCCGAAATGCCCTACTACGCGTAGTGGTCGTGTAATTTGTCCATTAGCTGGAGCAGAACCTCAACAAGACTCGCCAAATATCCCAGAGGATGACTTGTAAGTAGACCTCGTACTCGAACTAAGCTCCAGGTCGCATTATCCACCAGCGATCCTCTCTAGCTTCGATACCCGTCTTGTGAAGCTCGAAAAGTCTATCCTACCACTATATAACTCCACGCAAGTACTTACTAGGCGAGCAAACAGTGCGTGCCCTTGCCATCAGTGCATATAGTCCCGAACCGACCGTGGCACCTCGTAGATATTGAGAGCGCACTGCAAAAGATTGATGAGATCGCGAGCTACCATGAAGGTGTCGCTGCTGAAGAGGCACTCATCCTACGAGGGTTAGTAACAGAAGAGCATCACCAATGCTACAAGGGGCTAACGCCGCGTTGTGTAGACCGCAGCCGAATCAACTCAGTGCATACACTGAAGTGCTGGAGCGCATGAACGTCAGTGTTGCGTTCAACAGTACCGACTCCCGTGACAAGGTATGCCTACAGCATGGTTTCACTGCGCATTCCCCGCTTCATAACGCGTCGCGTAGGCTCGCCTAGTAGAGAGCGGTGCGAAGAAGCTCATACAGCTATACACCAAGCTTGTGGCGGAAGGCTCTTCAGGCGTACCTCCTGGAGGCTCCGAATTCACTTCGGTACCATTCCCGGCGTCACTCATGACTACCCTCAGACCTCTCGTTACGTTCTTGCGTACTCTGCCTCTACCAGCCACACACCCCTCGCATCCCGCAGCCGCGGGAATTCAGTCCGCTTTGAAAGATGCGCAGAAAGGGTATGGCGATATGCGTGGGGCGTGGGTCCGCAAGTGCCTCGAGACGTTTGGCAAGCGCGTCGTAGATAGAGCAGAGACGATAGACGGCGTTGCGGCAGGCAAGGAAGTCGGGAAATGGACAGAGAACATGCTCGCTGTCGCGGACGTACGTTGTCATGTCTGTCGTTCCTGCACCACTGCTCATGACGGTACATTTTAGGAGGAGTACAACCTGCTCCTAGAGCTCGCACCTTTGGCGACACCCGCCGCCATCAGTACGACATATGCTACGCTCATCTCCCCGCTCACGAACCTCTTCACATCTACTCTCGGCTCGCTTGGTTCGCTAATCAAGCGCAATCTGAACAAGAATACCTTCTTGGCCCTCTCTGCGTACTCATCCCTCACGTCGCTGCAGCCTCGGTGGAATGAGATCATGTCGCGTCGAGCGGATCGCAAAGAGAACGAGTTGAAAGAGGGCCTCCACTCAATTCGCGCCTCTTGCCTGCGTAGCTTCCCCGAGTTCCTCGCGGACATTCGGATGGCCGGCCTTGGAAAGGGCGGTGAGCTTGGGACTGGGATTGCAGACTTCACAATCTCGGTGAGTCTCGCTGTATGTGCTTATTGTACATCAGCCAACATGCGTGCACACAGACCGTCCAATACTTGGAGCGCATGCCCGCAGTTCAAGACGCTGCGGCCTCGGCGCTTCTGACACTAGGCGACGGGAATTGGAAGATGGGTGAGGGGACGCAGATTGGCAAGACGAAGACTACTGAAGTCGACGAACAGACCGTACTGGAGCATTTCACTTGTACGTCCGTTTTGCTTAGTTGCATCGCACTTCACTGACGCTTGTCGTGGCCTGTGCAGACGACGTTGTCAATGCAACGGTCGCGAGTCTGCTAGCACTGTCGCGGATGAACAAGCGCCCCGCGTTCGGCGCGATCTTCCTCTTGAACAACATCTCGTACCTCCGCACGCAGCTCCTCGTGCGCCCGCGCACCGACATCCCGTCCATCCTCTCCCGCCCGTCGCAGGAGCTGCTCAACTCCAACTTCCGCACCGCCAAGGCCGGCTACTTTGACGCGAACTTCTCGCCGCTGCTCCAGACGCTCATCGACGAAAAGGACAAGGGGAAGAGCGCGGTCAAGGAGAAGTTCACGCGCTTCTTCGATCTGCTCGACGAGGTCACCGAGCGCCACTCGATGGCGCGCGTCCTGCAGGATGACCCGGAGGGCCGTGCGACCGTCGCGGACGAGGCCGTCAAGCTCGTCGTGCCGTCGCTGCAGCGCTTCATTCAACGCAACCTCGGCAAGGAGTTTAGCAAGAGTGAGTCTCGTTCGTCGCTGCCATACCCCATTCGTCCTACTGAACATGCCTGCCGTAACCCACAGACCCTCAGAAATGTACGTGCTGCTCGTTGGTAACCTGGTATGCACGAGTTTGCTGATGGTTCTGTGCAGATATCAAGATGTCGCCTGAGGATGTCGAGTCTCTGATCAAGGGCTTCTACTCGTGCGTCATATTGCTTTGTATATATCTCGTTGTGTGCTGACATGTCGCGCTGCAGTGGGGGAAGTAGCAGTGGCGCGCCAACAGTTCCTGCTCCTGAGAAGCTCACCAATACTCTGCTCCAGCAAGCTGGCTGGGGCTGGTAATTCCGTAGTACACCGTCAGATACCGCAACATAGGTGTTGTAATCATAGCCTAACTTATGCATCCGGATCGCTCCCTTCATCCTCACTACCATGCTTCTCCCAGTAGTTCTCTCCATATGAAAGTAAAAGCTCTTGTTCTGCCTTGACTCTCTTGGCTGTTGGCATGTTAGTAAACTGATGCTTATAAGGTATCAGAGAGTGCATGCCTGCGAAGAATGCAATCTTTGGCTCCATATCCACATACATTGCTACAATTTTGTTGGGTTAGTCAGTGGACAACATTGATTCAGGCTATCTGCTTACTGCCTGCTATAGCATTGGCCTTGTCTGGATCCCTGGGATCATTGAGACATCTAGTAACATTCCCCACTGTGGCAGCATCCAGAACATATGCTTGATCCTCAATATTGAATGCATAGTTGAGGCCCCTGTAGCCATTGACTAGTAGTTGGATCTTGTCTAAGCTGGATTATAGGTTAGGCATCATGTTGTGAGGCCTTTCTGACTAACATAGGTATACTCACTCATCATACTTGGTATTCTGGGTGATGGGCACTATTTCTGCCACATATTCTAGAGCCATAGTTAGATGCATTGCTGATATTGTATGAATATTTATATACTCACGTCCAATAAGAGTATTCTTGGATATGGTGTTCTGAGCAAATGTTCCTAGCCCATGTGACCCAAGTTTGACAGAGCTAGGCTGAGAATATCTTTAGTCAGTTGCCAGTATGTAGTCCACAACAGAAACAAGGCAACCTACAGCAAATCTCTCAAGCTGGATTTTCATATTTATGCAGCAATGTTTGGGGTGCTTCTGTGTTGAATGCCCTGCCAAACAAGTTAGAATATGGATGTACTTCAATGACATCAATCCTTACCACTCTTCTTTCTTGGACAGCGATCAGGGTCACATTCATGGTTTGCCAACAAACAGTCACAACTGCTAAGGGTACAGCCCTCTCTGGGATCACATTTGCATCCCTTAAAGCGATGGGAGCCTATAGCATAATGGAATTAGGAGTGCATAGGGCAGTATAAAAGTTACTCACAATGTGGGACACATCTACATCTTCTACTGCAGTACTTTTTCTTCTGAATGCACACACAATCTGGGGAGGATGCACAGGGACCAGCATGGACACAGAAATTCTGCCTGAATTATTCCTGATCAGACAAGTAAGTGTTCAGTAGCTAGTAATGGTACTTACTGTTTCTTGTCTGCAACATGGACAGTTTGACCAATGGGTATTGCTTGATCAGCAGCCATGAGGTAGCACCTATGATGGAATACCTATCCAGATATGAACCATGGTAAGCTATACAATCATCAAGATAATTGTGGTGGAATCACATTGAAGCAGGTTGTCTTTGCAAGCAAGGCTAGTAGACAGGGCCTCACACTGGGATGCAGCTTAACAAGCCCAGTCACTTCCAGGTCCTCAGCAAGAGGCTCATCCTAAACTCACATGCTTGGTTAGTACTTACAACTCAAGTGGATGTAAGCAGAAAATATTACAAAGTCGCCAAGATCATGGTCTACAAAACAGTCATTCCTGCATGACTTGCGTGCTTCCTCATGCATTGTCTCATTGTCCTTGCTGTCCTTAGAAGGAATGGCCACTCGGATAGGTGGACTTCTAATGTCTGACCGATAGCTCAAAGGGATGCAGTAGTAACCAGTCGACTGGCGTGCCTACCGTGCGTGAAACATTTGGCCCGGTTGCATAGTAGATGATTACAGAAAACAGTATTCATGCTCTGTACTTGCATGAGTAAGTCAGTACCCGCGGCCGGGCGATCCGGCCGACACGCGTGAAAAGCATCGGATGCCCAGTGTGGCAAGTCTCTGGAAATACAGACAGGCTGTGAGCTCCGAACAGTCAAGCATCGTGTCTAACGTATACAGACCGCTTGCGGAGGGCCGAGAGTAACTCCGGTAACGCTGAAGCAGGGGGCATTGATCGGGGCTTATAGCGCTCTATTTGTGCGGTCTCAAAACCGGCGGCTTCAAGGTGTAGATAGGTATTAAGGACAGCTAGTTTGACTACACAAAAGTCGCGGTTAGTAAATTCACATACTGCCGAGACGCACAGTCGCACTCACTGTCCACATCAACCCACTCGGTTTGCCACGCAAACCAACGATGGCATCGCGCAAACTTGGGAATCAACTTCTGAAAACTGTCCTCATCCGCATATGGGATGAAGGCTAGAACGCGCTGGTCGCCGATGTACTTGATATTTTGGAGCGAGGGCGTGCAGCTTTCGTACTTGGGATACGCCCGCGAGGCCGCCGATGGCAGGACGCTCGAAACGGATCTGACGGTACGTGTTCTCCGATGACGCTTGTCGACACACCAGATATCGAGGGCGATGGTTCCCGCACCATGCGGCTCAATGTTGTCCTCGGCATTGTCAAGCGTGGATACGAGATCCGCAAAAGAGAGCGGAGGGAGAGCATCAATGGCTGCGAGAGATTGCACGAGTTGCGAGCATTGCAGGTTATCCTCGGCAAAGAACTTGTTCCAGGATGTGTGGCATGCCTCCCGAATACGAAAGGCGGTCTCTTGCTCCTCTTGTACGCGCTGCACATAGCGCTGCCGTTGGACGCGGAGTACGTCCTCTGTATCCTGCAGTAAGCCAATGGGGTCACCGAAGACGGTCGACATCGAATTTCGATAGAATTGGTATTAGAGAACACGATATTAGAGAACACGAGTAGACACAAGACAAGGTGAAAAGAGCTCGTGGAGAGCAAAGGTGGCGGCGAGATTGAACGCGTTCGATCACTTGCACGATCGCCATCGGTGCTGCTCGAGTCACACTCCGTCACTCATGCGTCACCATCCGGTAACGCGGCGCGGGGATGCTCAGGCAACGAGCCCGACCACGACCACACCTTGGGCCGCGACGAGCACTGGACGCAGTTGACGACGACGACGAGCACGAACACGACGAGTAGCAGTTATGGCTGAACGTGTCAATCCCAACATGCTCTTCGCCAACTTTAACCAAGACTTCACGTAAGCGTGTCCTCCGACATACAATGCCTGCAGTGCTTTACCTGTCTCCCCACATCCGCTCAGATGTATATCCGTCGGTACTCGGAAAGGGTACAGTATCACTAATTGCGACCCCTTCGGACGGGTGTATACTATGAGTGCGTCTCTATGACAAGCTACACGATCGTCAACTAACGGTGCTGTAGATGATGGCGCACGGGGGATTGTGGAAATGCTATTCTGCACGTCGTTGCTCGCCTTGGTCGGTGCCGCGGACCATCCTCATCTCAGCCCACGGAAGTTGCAGATTGTGAACACCAAGGTGCGTTGAAGGCTACAGTCCCAACCAAGGAGACTCGGACTCTCGTTGTCTCGATGTACTCTTGCTCATCTGACTCGGCATATAGCGACAATCTATGATCTGCGAACTCCTCTTCCCATCCTCTATCCTCGCCGTGAAGATGAATCGGAAGACACTAGTCATCGTGCTCGAGGTGGAGATATACATATATGACATCTCGAACATGAAGCTACTACACGTCATTGAGACAACTCCGAACCCGAATGGTGGGTACCCGCAGTCCTGCACCCCGCAGTCTCATAGTGACCCTCTATAGCCATCGTCGCGCTCTCACCATCCGCCGACAACTCATACCTCGCATACCCCTCTCCCGTTCCTTCTCCTGCCCTCGCACAGGCTTCCGCTGCACAACAACCCGCGCCTGCTGCCTCCGCACCCTCTACGGGTGATGTGCTCCTCTTCTCAACCCGTTCCCTCACAGTCGCGAATGTCATCCAGGCGCACAAGTCGCCAATCTCCTTCCTGTCTATCAACTCCTCTGGCACGATGCTCGCCACCGCGTCCGAGAAGGGCACCGTCATCCGTGTATGGAGCATCCCTGGGGCAGAGAAGCTGTATCAGTTTCGCCGCGGGACGCGCGAGGCGCGTATATACTCGATCAACTTCAACCTCGTCTCGACGCTGCTTGTTGTCAGCTCCGCGCATGACACCGTGCACATCTTCAAGCTCGGGCAGGGGAGGGGCTCTGGAGCTGGAGGCGTGCAGTCACCATCGAGTCCGTCAGGTTCGATAGATAGCCGGGAAGGTTCGCAAGGGCTGGATGGAGGGTATGACGCGTTTGTCGACAAGAAGAAAGGCGTCAGTGTGTCGTATGTATCCTACTCAAGCTGTTCCTATGTTATATTGCTCACGCCACCCCGGGGTTCATTAGCTCGACATTACGGCGGAAGTCCCTACATCTCACGAAGAACCTCACGTCCTCGGTAGGCGGCTACCTCCCCAACACGCTCACAGAGATGTGGGAGCCTTCACGAGACTTTGCGTTCCTCCGGTTACCAACAAGCGGCGCCCGCTGCATAGCTGCACTAAGCGGGTAAGACTTCCGCTATTCACCTCTAGGCAGCTCAACTGACAGGGATGCCATGGTTAGGACGATGCCACAGGTGATGGTGATCTCGTCCGAAGGCTACTTCTACTCGTATAACATCGACCTGGAGAATGGCGGCGAGTGCTCGCTCGTGAAGCAGTATAGGTGCGTTCTGGAACTCGATCTGTGCGTGGTCGCCCAATTCACCCAGCATCTTGCAGCCTGCTGGATTCTGCCGACGAGAAGAACGATTAGAACATCGACGTCTGCTCTCAGCAGCATCGAGCGTCTCGCTTCAATGCCCTCGCGTTCGTACCGTTCAGCAGCGAGACGCCCGATACCGCTCAGAGCAGGCATGTGTTCTCGGCTTGCTAGTTCTCCCCGACCACTGCCCGGAACTCCATCCACGAATGGGTCCAGTTCGGTTCGGGGCGACGTTGGCGGCCGTTCACGACCTTGATGATACCGCGTGGAGGCGGAGGAACTATATCTTACCTGTAATACTATATACTGCAGACGTCAGCACCGTCGCTCGTTCACGTACGTACCTTGGCCTTTGTGTTGCTCGTCGAGTGGGTGGGATCACCCGGAATGGCATTGCCCCTTGGGACATACTTGACATCTTGCGCTTATCCTAGGTGTTGGTGATCTCCGTGCTTCGTGCACGGCAAGTCTCCCACTTCTCAGCATAAGTATACCCAGGTGGTCTGTATCCTCCTCTCACCGCACTCTCCACCATATCCATTCCATTCTCCTGATACCGGATACGTCTGCTGTGTATTGCGCGAACGCACATATCCGCGCGCAAGCGTCGCGGGGTGTCATTACAAGGAAACACGCAATGTACAGTAGTCACAGCAAGACAGACAACACCAGTCTGCACAGTGCGTGCAGAGTGCGCGTAAGCTAACATAGTCTCCCTGCGGGAGACGTCCGATCCGTTCCGTCCATCCAACCACGTCCAGCTCACACTGAACACACAGACACACCCCTACTGAAGTCTACATCACCTAACGCTGCGCACAGCCAGTCACATTGCACAACTGGAGCACACCTCGAGCCGGGTATCACCTGGCAAGCCTGCCTGCCTTGCTCCCCTCCACTACACCCCTCCTACGCCCGAGAGGCGGGAGCCCTACCTGCAGTCGCTCACTCGTCGCCCCGCCGCGCGAGGAAGACGCCCATGTCGCTCTTTGTGCGCTGCACGCCGCGAAGACCGACGCTCGGGAACGACGCGACGGACAGAGGCTCGGACTTGCGCTGGGGCGTCGTGTCGACGTCGGTCTCCAGCTCCTCGGGGGCGGTCTCAATGGGATAGCCGGGGACACTCGCCTGGAGCTCTTGATCGTGGGTATGGGTATGGCCGAGCTCGCCCGGGAAGCCCTCGAACCCGTCTTCCGGCCGATTGCGGGACGCAGGCGCGTCAGACCCTGGGGGCGAGACGAGCGAGGCCGTTGCGGATGGCGTGTGCGATGAATTGGAGCCTGTGACGGAGACAGAGTGCGCTTTGGAGCGCGTAGACTTGCGCCTGTGCTTCTTCGCGCCATTGAGCGAGGCTCCAGGCGAGGCGGGAACACCATCGGATCCCGGTGAAAGAGGAGAGAGTGGAGAGCGCGGCATGGGCGCCGTATGTTGCGGTTGTTGCGCCAGGAACTGGTGGTTGTATGGCGCGACGCCTCCTTGTGCGAAAGAGTACGAGTACGAATGCGAGTGCGAGGTCCCAGTTGAGCTCGAGCGTGTGTCGCTCGTCGTCTGCGTCCCGCTCATCCCGCGGCTCCCACTACCACTCGTGCTCTTCCGCGGGCGGCGCGTGTACGACTCCCCGCCGAAGTCCGCGCCGTCATCGGCCTCTGCCTCCGCGGCAAGCGCTGCGTCGGCGTCGAACGGCTGTGAGAGCTGCCCCTGTGCGAAGGGCCCAAAGTCTTGCGAGTCCGAGACGGACTGCGAGCCTGAGCCAGAGCCGAGGCTGGGTGAGAAAGGCTGGAGGGGGCCGCCGTACACAGGCCCGCTTCCCTGAAAGGCACGTAGGAAGAAGTACTGATATGAGCGCTGCACAGAGGCGAGAATGTCGTGGCAACAACCGCACGCACCTGGAAGCCCTCAAACTCCTCGTTGCCGTTCGTCTGCAGCTCGAGCGCGCGCGCCATGGCTGCACGCTTGAGCTCCCGCTTCTCGCGACGCTTCCGCCGGCGCTCCTCCTTCGCCTTCCGCTCCTCCTCTTCGCGCGCGAGGGCCTCTGCGTGGCGCGCCGCGCTCAGCTGCTCGATCGCGGAGGGGTCGAGCGGTGCAGCGTCCGAGTCGAGTGTGTCAGTCGAAATCGTGCGTGGGCGCGGCCTCGTCCCGCCACCACCTTCTCGCCCGTCGCCCCGCTCGTCGTCGGACTCGGGCAGCTGGATCGCGGGCGGACGGCCGAAGAGGTCGTAGCCGAAGACACGGATGTGCTTGGGCGCGCTGCGCTGGGGCCGCTTCTTCTTATGCTTACCGCCTCGTCGGCGGTCGCTGCCGATGTTGGAATGGAGAGAGAGGGTCTCAGCATCGTCAGAGGCATCAGCGAGGAGGCCCTCAAGTTCATCTGGACGGGCGCGGGGTGGAGGGATGACGACGTGTGCAAGAGCGCCGTTCAGGCCTTGGTGTCGAGAGGAGCGTTGGTGGCTGGGGCTTTCGTCTTCGGCATCGGAGGGTGCATCGGAGGACTTGAGACAGGGTAGACATGATGAGAGGGCAGCCTGGAGTGAGTCCGACCAAGAGAAGTGCATGTGAGCCATGGTAGGCGACTGGTATGGATTCGCGTGGACTAAGCGATAGCAGCTGCGAGAAAGCCGTACGCAGTACTAGTCGGAGATGAAAGAGACGTGTATTAGTGCGCAGCAGAGAGGACAGCTGGGGGGGAGGACAGTTGCGGAGGGAGGTAGCGCAGCGTGGCAGAGCAAGAGGAGGACATGGACGTCCTGAGGAGAAAGATGTTCACTTGCACGAGACAATCACGCTCCCGGTAGACGCCTCCCGATCTCTCTCACTCAATCATATGTTTTCTTGAGCCACTAGCTTACTCGCGGCTATACTCAACACAAATCATCGCAATTGCCGTTCATTTCATCTTGTAAATCCAGCAAACGCGAACACTATCAACTTACTACTACAAACTCGAACCCAGCATATCCTCCATCGTGTAGAACGGCCTCTTGCCACTGGCTCTAGTGATTACTGCGTAGTATGCTGGATAAGTCGACGGATACAATAGTCCAACGGATGTGCGGTGTGCACGCGTTCCTACGACTGCTCCTTCAGAACGACCGCCATCTCAGACTCAACGCTCTTCAGCATATCCGCCGTCGTGTACCGCGGCTTCCAACCAATCGACCGGCTCCGCTCCGCACGGCAGCGCGCGTTCGAGCCGCTATAGTACCTGCCCACCGCCTCGCTTCCAAAGTACTTGACCAGCTCCTCCATCGTGAACGGCGTCGGCTCGGGATCTTCTGAGATCCCGCGTCTGACCAGCGCCTCGCCGATGGCCCGCTGGACCTCGTACCAGCTGTGCTCGCCGTTCTCCCCAAAGTAGAAGCCCTCCCAGCCGTGCCCGACCGTGGTGGGGTCGCGCAGGACCGCGTCGAGGAGCAGCACGTACAGGTCGGCGACTGCGATCATCAGCCGGAAGCTGCAATGCGTGGGAGGACGGGGCGTACCATCGTCGATGTGCACGTCCGGCCAAATGGCCTTGCCGAGGCCGACCATGCCGGCTTGCTTGCGCTGCAGTGCGGCTTTGATGAGCGACGGGATCTGGATGGAGTGCGGGTTCGAGACGCCAGCGTCGAAGAGCGAGCCTTGCGCGAGGCCGTAGATCGTCGAGGGGAGGATGATATGGGCCCGGACGTAACCTTGCTCGTCGGCCTCCATGATGGCGAGGTCGACTTCGCGGTGGATCGCGGTGGGCGGGATGGACTTGAGTTGCTCGACGTCAAGATCAGAGTAAATGGTTTCGGTCGCGAACAGGCCTGTGCTGGTAGCCTCGTCCGTAAGGACACCAACGCCGGACTGAAGACAAAGGTCAGTATATCGGCAATTGGGGTATAGGAAGAGTACGTACAGTGTGGATGAGGATGGGGAGATCGCCGAGCTTGGCGTGCCTCTTCTTGAGGCCGCTGAGAATGGCCTTCGCAGCAGGTACGTCGTCCGCATCCGCCTGGAAGCACATGAATCAGCTGACCTGTTACAGACAGGGCCCTATAGGCAGGGACACGCACACAGTGGAAGACGACGTGGGCGTTCTCGGCCAGGGCCTCAAGCTTGTCGAGGTCCTGGTGGGTGCCGACGACGGCGTTGGCCCCGAACTTGGACTGGAGGATCTTGGCCTTCTCGGCGTTGCGGACGATGACGCTGATGTCGAACGTGTCTGCATTCGGGTGATCGAGGAGTCGCTGAAGAACAGAGCCCCCGACGTAGCCTGTGTATCGCAGTCAATGTTTGTGTGCACGATTGGAGGGTATGACGAAAAGTGAACCTACCAGTCGCGCCAGTGAGGAAGATGGAGACCTTGCTGGAAGACATGGTGTGGCGGTTGTGTGAAGATGAGGGGAACTGGATGTGGCGAATACGTTGGAAGATGTTGTTGCTGTAGGCCGGATGACACTTGGGTAGACATTTTATACTCGTTCACCCTGCGTTGACTGTTTTGATCCCTCTGACGGAGTAGCTGAACAACGCCAGGACACTGCTTGCTCACTGACTTCGGTGCCGCATGAGCCTCTCAGCCCCTCCATGACGGCGCCTATAGTCAGTCTGGGTAGGTTCTTGGTGATACCCCGACGAACACCTCTAAGGCGATTGTTCGTGCCTTACTGAGACAAGGCCCCGCCAGGAGACTACGCCCGAGAGATTGTAACTTGGGAAGTATAGCTCACAAAGCGCACTGAGGAAGCAAGTTGAACGCCGAGGGGAAGGCCGAAGCGTTACCACGACATGACCCATGACCCCGGCGTCTCAGTAAGGCCTGTGGAAGTACTGGTGAGCTTCTGCTTGCAAGATGACTAACTTTCGTACGTACCTCCGCAGCTAAATGTAAAGGGTCGAGAATAGATGGACCAATCGTAACGGCCTGACAGGAAATACTGACAATACTGTTGTTAGTATGAATGCGCCAGCCCGAGTTCTCATAACGTCCTGCAAAGTGCTCGCAGCCTGAGCTCGACTAAGTTTCAACACCCACCGCCACAGTGCATGATAGACGATACAAAGCTCCGTCGCGACCAAGCCACTGACCTGTACAAATCCAAGTCCTCAACAACTCGCCATTGCGAGTAAAAGATCAGCATTCCAGTCTACAGGGGATACAATACACACAAGAGTCCAGGTACACCGCGAAACCGACGCCACTCGTCTGTCTTCCTTGCAGTGAAGTCACTCGTCTGCCGCTCCTTCAGCATTACGCGAGTTTCCGCCAGGAGTCGCCTGATGCTACAGCACGGTCCCAAAGCATGAGCCCACGTCCCTTGTTCGCCTCTCTGTACTAAGGCCGCTACCGCACCCCTAGCACCTCCTCAGAGCAACAGAGACGAGCACTCACCTGTCTGAGCTTGGCCAAATGGATCTTGAGCGTCTCCGCGTAGTTCTCAAACCCGAGCGTGACCATCGCGTAGAGGATGTCCTCCCCGCCGATCGTCTTGCGCTTCTCCATCTGGCACTTCTCTGCCGCCTCGGACGTGATGAACGAGATGAACTCGGACACGCACTCTTGCACGCATTCCTTGGCCTCCTTGGAGATTTTGGCCGTCGCGGGCACAGACGCTTTCATGATCCGCGACACATTCGCTATCTGGGAATGTATGTTATGGTTTAGCACGTGGGATTGGCACGCGGAGGTGCAGAGGGCGTACAGGTAGAAAGCGGTCCTGCTCGCGATACTCGCCGACTTCCTGCTCGGTGATGGGCGCAGGCTCAGGCGCGTCTTGTGCGGGCTGCGCGACGACGCCCGAGCCGTCGTCTTGGGGGGCGATGTTCGGGGGAGCGAACTCGGACATAACAGGGAGGCCGAAGCCGTTTTCGGTGGAAACGAAGGGGGTCGCGCCAGCAACGTTCAGACAAGAGCACTTTGCAGCACAGTCGATGAGAAGGTCGTTGTTCGAGACATGCTCACCTCCTCCCGCCCATGTCGCTCGGTGGGAGAACGCACGTGATATGACGCGCCTATATACACCGGCGGCTATTTCGATTCAAACGTGCTCTCAGTGCGCAGAGTCGAGCGCGACGCAGTTGAGTTGATAGACCCTGGTAAGAACGCACATAGTGGTGTCATAAGATTGGTCTTGAACCGTCTAGAATGCCGCAACTTTGATGATACCGATTCTTCGTAGTTCAAACATGCTGCGCGAGTTAGACGAGCAAATACCACTTGTAGAAACTTGAGCTCCTCTTTGCTATCGATCACCTGGTCGTCCGAGTCCCGCTCGTTGTTCAGGGAGATACTCCTTGTTAGAGTTCTATTCCCTTCATTACCACAGCCATTCTGGGTGGACATGGGCCAATGTGCGATTGGCACTACCGATGTCTGCAGGCTGGAATTCATTGACGGTACAGGGCAACCCCTCAGAAACGAGGCACTATTCATACTGTTGAATGTACACATATATCGATGACGTCCCACGCCGGAGCGCATACCCGCATGCCGAGACGAGTTGTGAACCCACAACGATAACTCTCAGCTGACTCACCTTGCGTCTATGGCCATATATACTCGCCAAGAAGCCTATCCACTCGTGCCTAGCACCTCTCGCACAGCCCACTACGCACCTTCATCTTTGAAGTGATCACCATGTCTTCCTCGAGCGCAAAACCACCATACCTCGTGCGCACCTCCGAGCTCTCTTCCATCTCTTCGCTCGACCGTCGCGAGCACCCGGTCGACAGTCGCAACCACCGGTACGCGTGCTCCCTCGGGGACAGCACCGGGCTCACCAAGACTGGCGTGCACTTCTGCCGCCTCCCACCCGACGCGACCAGCACGACGCTGCACTACCATACGCACGACGACGAGTGGTACTATATCATAGACGCCGGAGAGGGCGCCGTGCTCTTCTTGTGGGAGCCCGAGGCCACCGCCGATGGGCAACAGGACAGCGCGCCGAGGGAAGAGAAGATCCAATCCGGAGACTTCTTCGGCTTCAAGGCGGGCGCGAGCAGCGTGCGCGCGCATGCGCTGAGGGCGGGAGAGAAAGAGGTCGTGTATCTCGTCGGAGGGAGCAGGGAGCAGACGGACATGTCGGTGTATCCGCTCAAGGGCCGGAGGATGATTATCAGCAGGTCACAGGAGCTGGGCGTGCAGACGTGGACGGTGGAAGAGAAGGATCTGAAGACGGTGCACATGAAGGCTCCCGCTCAGGCTGGGTCTGGTCAGAAGTAGTCAGCTTTGCGCCGCCGTGTACGATGTACGCTTGTCGTTGGAGTCCTAGTTCTGTGTATGAACGTCGCACAGTCCAAGATTTTCTGTTAAGATCGTCGTGACGCCAGCGTGTCCCTGCAAGGATCGAGCCGGACTTGCACTATTTGGCCCTGCAGCGCCGGACTGGCGGGGCGCGTGTATTCGAACACGGTGACCTGGACTATCTTGGACTTGAGATTGTTCCATCCCGAGTATAGGGCCTGAGGCGCGTGCTACCAGTATGTCAGCACGCAGCCAACCTTAGATTGAGTCATGCAAGAGCAGCGTAGGGACTGAGGCCTGAGTAGGAAGAGTTGAGCAAGCGAAGTCGTGGCTCGCGATCGGAGACCAAAGGGCTCGGTTAGTGTGACGGGCGTCACGCGACGCGTTCACGACGCGTCGCCGACGCGTCAACCGTGTCACGCCTCTATCTCCTGAGTCCTCCACGATGAGCAGCAACGTACCCGCAGCCGCACCTCCACCTCCTCCGCCGACTGTCCCCTCTGTTCTCCTCCCAGAACTTCTTGGCTTTATCCCACAGTTTCTACTCGATGACATTATCAACGTCGCCAACGACGAGGCGAAGCAGAGCGTCGACGCGATGGAGCAGTTCCTCCAGCGCTGGGCGGACGCACGCGCAGAGAAGACAGCGGAGTGGGACCCGACGCAGGAGATAGAGCAGGGCTTGGTCTCGTTTCAGACGCTGCTCGAGTCGCATGTCGATGTTGCCTTTGACTTCTTCGAGGCGTGGTCGATGCGGAACATTTTTGCCATTCCTGCCGATTTGCCCATCGTCGCACCACACCAAGCTGGGCTCAACCTCGAGGAATCGCCTGAGAAGGAGGCGGAGATACTTGCGGAGATTGACGAGCTACGACGGAAAGTGCACGCGGTATGTCCATGAAGCCTGCGTTCATGATATATTTGGTCCTCATTCTGGTAATATGATAGCAACGCAAGCTCAAACGGCTATACACTCGCGCGGTCCGCCGGTCTGCTAAGGACCTTGAACGCTCTCGAGATCGGCTCGAACGGCTGTCCTTCCTCCGAGCGCCGCAGATGCAAGCACTTCTCTCCCTACCAAACGAGTTCCAAGCCATGTTCGACGCGGTGTCCTCCCTCCCCCCTCTCGACCCTTCGTCGGCTGTGCTCGAACCCGGGATCGTACCCGAGCCGGGCAAACGGCCGTGGGAGACAAGCAAGACTGGGTACATCAACTGGGCGGTGGAGCAGCTCATGCAGCGTGCCAAGGAGAAGGCGAAGGGAGAGCCAAGTGCGAGCGGGTTCGGGGAGGGCAGCTCGGCTGTGAGCGCGGCTGCCGCTGCGGCATACGATGTCGGGAGTGCGGAGGACGTCAAAGCGCTCCTTGAACAAGCCGGGAGCCGACCGTCGCCGCCGAATGGCGAGAAAGGCAAGGGCGTGGACCGGATGGACACGTCGTGACAACGTTCCGACCAGCGCTAGAGCTACGCTTCGGACCTCTTCGGACTCGGGTTGTGTTGTGTCATGTTCTCATGTTGTTGTATTACTATGTATTGGATACCAGTACTCAGTTGCAGAGCACCGGCCACATATCACATATACTTTAATCACTCAATGCTAATGTTCGAGACATCTCGCAGTTGGACCACTTAGTATTGATACTCAGAGAAAGCTCTGTTAATGTCGAGAAGACGTTGAGTAGATTGTGACCTCCCATGTCACGCTGTGCCACAATCTGCAATCAATCTTTGGCGTTTGCTCAACGACGGCCACTAACTCATGCATCCGAATCATTGCGGGAACTCAGCGAGGTATACTAGCCAGTCAAGATATGTCAAGGTTAATACAACGCATGCATCACAAAGGACGGTCGCCGTCCTGCTAGCGAGGATTCGTCACCAGTGCCGAAATCAACCCGTTACACCGAAGTAATGTAGGTCCGACCCGCTCCATTCCAGCGATTCCGCGCGCATTCATTCACTTCTCATCCGTCAGTGAAGCAAGTATATGTGTCTGAAGACGATGTTCCAGTACAAAGCGCACGAACCCGGCGGCACGCCGAGAACATACTATCCACGGATACGTACATCGGACTGAGGTCTGCGGCGTGCAGCCTCTACTCTTCCTTGAGTCCCGCAGTGGAGCTCCGTCTCCTCAACAACGTTCATTTCGGCATTGATAGTGCCTGGACCACGGCCCCGGCCGTCCCGCCGGGTGGCTAGGCACGTCAGCGGCTACCCATGGGCCGTCCGGGATAGGCAGAGGTCCGTATCGCGTTGCCCAGCGCGCGGAAGGGCCGCATTTGGGAATGTGGCGGGCCGTCGGGCCTTGCGAATCTTCTGGACTTCGAGTATCTGCGTTGAAACAGGGCCGAAGCCGTCAACCACGATGCCAGAGACTGGCGGGACAATAGACAGGCTATCGGCTCGGGTTCTAGGCGGGTCGCTTTGCTCGGTAGAGGCTAAAGTTTCGTAGGGTATGGGATCCGAAGGTACCCGACCAGGTTCTCGCTGAATGCCGCACCGTGGGGGAAATGGTGGATACACACATCCGAAGAGTTCGGGCTCGTGTTTGCCGTCGAACGCGGTGCCCCGATGCTTGGAGCTCGTTCTTGCTCCACTCATCGTATGTGCATCTGCACCATATCTCCTTGCTTGCTTCAACTGACTCTCTGTTGTAGTATCGTAATGCGCTGAGGCTGACTGCGTTGATGAAGTGGTGACGCACGGCCGTTTAGAGCCACTGCCCGGCTAGCCCGAAAACTCAACGCGCTCGATTTTGTTCTGGCCTGGACGCAATGCCGGGATGCTATCTACGTGCCGATCGTTCCAGGAACGACGCCGACGGCTCGGACATGGTCAGCGCCGGCCATGGGCAGTGGATTGGAATACGGTCCAACGGAGGACGGACTGCAACCAACGAGGATCCACGCTCGGCGCGGAAGCATCGCATAGTCACGATCGGATCTGTGTGTGCAAGATTCAGCGATCGGCCCGCCCAGTGTGTGCTCGGCCCACAACCACCTCACTTTCCTAATCTGTCGCAGCCGCAACATGTCCCCAGGAAATGCAGAACACGCCTCTCTCTCCCGCTCGTCCTGCGTCCTCTTCCGCATGCCATTGGTCCGTCGAACACTTCAGAACAGCCTGTGTCGGTTCACTTGCTAATCTCTTCGCGGCTTTCTAGACCCAATTTCAGCATGGAACTTTCTTCTGCCGGCGTAGAACGACCTGACTGCAGGCGAGAGCACTCTCCCTGACACAACTCCGCTACCCGCCGTGCACGTCCTTAACTCTGGGTGGAGAGCAGCGCGGATTTCCCGTATTGGCCATGAGTCCAGAGCGTTTTGCACCCCCCGAGCGGATACGTCTCCACGATGATATATGGTCCCGCGTTTTGGCCAGGGGTCCTCATCAACACGCTCACTCTTCGTCCTAGACTCCCTCACTTTTTACCCCCTTCACCTTCACACTTCACTCGCTCTTCGCCTTTGCACGATGTCTGTTCCCCTTGAATTCCTTAACGACCTTCCGCCCCCGCCTGCAGGACAGTCTTTGGGCGACCAGATCGCTGAAGTCGTCACCGACAATGGCCGCGTCAAGACCCTGCTCGACTGCCTTGCGTCGACAGACCGGCCAGCACTTTACTCCCCCGACATGACACGACCACCGCTCACGCACGCCATGCTTCACGACCACGTCAAGAACTTCGCGCTACCTACGTCTGGGCTTCACGAGCGACTCGGGCCCAACGACCGGATCATGATCGTCCTCCCCACTGGTGCGGAGAACGCACTAGCGATCATGTCCATCGCTAGCTATCATACCGGTGCCCCCGTCAACTTCAACTGCACAGCAGGTGAGTTGGCGGAGGACGCACATCGGTTGAAGGCGAAGGCAGTCGTCACGACGAAGGACGCGGTGGGTCGTCTGGAGTTGCGCAAACTCCGGAAGGAGCTTGGTGCGGAGATCATCTTTGTGCACGCACGGAATCTGGGTCCCGCAGGTTTCTTTGACATGTCGGTCATGACGGACAGCGAGGACGAGGAGGAGTGGGATCAGATCATCTACGAGCTCCCCCCTCCCTCGCGACTTCACAATCTCGAGGAGCAGTCGTTAGTCCTTCATACGTCTGGAACTAGCGGAAAGAAGAAGGTGAGCCATATCCGCGCCCTCCGCTGAATCGCGCTGATTTCGGATGTGCAGGTCGTACCTTATAATCTTCGTTGTCTTATTGTTGGCACTTGCTGTGTCGCTAAGTCGTGGGACTTGTCAACGGACGATGTGAACAGTAAGTCGCTGCGTATGTGCGTAGGCCCTATGCAACGCTAACGTGTTGTCTACAGTGAACATGATGCCTCTGTTCCACGTTGGGGGTATCATCCGCAATCTTTGGGCCCCGATGTTCTCGGGAGGCTCAGCCATCATGTGCGCTGGTTTCGACGATGTCGCCTTCTGGCCCATTGTTATGGAGCGCGGTGCTACTTGGTAAGTCAACGACATCTCGTCGTACTCGCTCTTGCTCATCCCGCATCCAGGTACTACGCTGCGCCAACGATGCACCATGCCATCCTTACCTCCCGACCTTCGCACATTCACCCCTCCACCGACACCCGCATCCGCATGATCGCCAATGCGGCGGGTGGCCTGCTTCCCTCTCTTGCGCAGGAGCTGAAGGACACGTTCGGCGCCGTTATTCTGCCGTCGTACGGCATGACGGAGTGCATGCCGATCGCGTCCCCTCCCACAAACTACCAGCTCGATCGTCCTGGTTGTTCTGGTATCGCGTGTGGACCCTACATGTCCATTCGTGATCCCTTCAACTTGGAGCGCGAGATGGCCGTCGGATCCACGGGCGCGGTGTGCTTTCGTGGTCTTCCTACCTTCAGTGGTTACGAGAAGGAGATCGGCAAGCCCCTCGATACCTCGTCCTTCTCGTCGGAGGGCTGGTTCGACGGTGGTGATGTCGGCTTCATGGACAAAGACGGCTACCTCTTCATTACAGGCCGTTCGAAGGAGATCATCAACAAGGGAGGTGAAGTCATCTCGCCCTTCGAGATCGAGGAGGCCATCACTGCTCTTGCGAAGGAGCGCGTCAAGTCCACCATCGCGTTCTCCATCGAGCACGACGTCCTTCAGGAGACGATCGGTGTCGTCATCGTTCCCCAGCCCGACCAGCCTCGAATCGGTCTCGCGGAGCTGCTCGACCTCCTCAAGGTCCAGCTGCACCCCTCGAAGTGGCCGTTCGTCATCGTCTACATGAACGATCTGCCCAAAAACAACGCCGGCAAGCCTCTTCGTATCAAGCTCGCGCCACGTCTCGGTATCCCTACCATGACTGACGACACGCCCGCGGTACTTCGCTACTTCGAGGCGACAGCGCCGGACAAGAACGTGCCGCTCTCCGAGCCCATACCCTGCTCGCGCGTTGTTCCTGACGTTAAGCTTCTCGAGGAGGAAATCCTCAAGATTCAGGGCGTCCAGGAGGTCGACATCCGCATCTCCGAGGCGGGCGCTCCCGAAGCACTTGTCTCCGTCACCCCCATCTCCGAGCTCACACCTCAAAAGCTCACCGCTATCCTGCTCAAACACGTTCCTGGCTACAGCATGCCTGACCCTCTCTACGTCTTCGAGAACTTGCTGGAGCGTAAGAAGGACGGAAGCGTCGACTGGGAGTACATGGAGGCTGAGATCAAGAGGCGCAACGCCTCCAGTCTGTCCCCACGCGCTCTGCTTGTGCGGGACATCATCGCCGATTTACTCGAGAAGGATGCGGGTACCATCGCGGGTGACAGCGACTTCTTCCTCATCGGTGGTAACTCGCTGCTCCTCGGCCGTCTTGCGCACCAGATCCGCAAGGATATGGGCGTGACGCTCAAGGTCTCGGATATTTTCACGAGCAGCACTATCAACGGGATTGCGGAGCTCATCGAGCAGGAGGCTTCCGGCGAGACTGTTGCAGGACGCCGGACCACTGCATCCGAGAAGTCTGCGATTCACCGTTGCAGTATCAGCTCGAACGCGAGCACGGTACGTCCACTTCTCCTCACCCACTGCCTCTGATGCTCACTCGTTTTGCAGCTGGTCGACTCGGACAAGGGACGTCCGCAGACGCACCCCTTGGCGCTCATTGTCCAGGCGCTCCCGGTCGTCGTCTTCCACCCTATGAAGACCGCGTTCACCTGGACGGCGTTGCTGTACATCCTCTCCCGGTTTGGCGGATTCATCGGAGTCAGCTATTGGGAGCGTGTCGGTGCGCTCATCACTGCTATTATCTCGGCGCGTCTCCTTGCGCGTATCGTCTGCCCAATCACCGCTATCATTTTCAAGTGGGTGGTCATTGGCAGGTACCGGCCTGGCACCTACCGCTTCTGGAGCAACTACCATCTCCGTTGGTGGGTCACGAACCAGTTCGTCCGTATCGCGGGTCGTGGCATCTTCGCCGTGCACCCCAAGCTGGAATTCCTCTACTACCGCCTCATGGGTGCGCACATCGGCAAGAACGTGAAGATCGAGAAGTCTGCGCGCCTCGCCGAGTTCGACCTGCTCTACCTCGAAGATGGTTGCCGCATTGACAAGGCCCTCGTGCGCGGCTTCTGCGTTGAGCGCGATGGCTTCTTCCGCCTCGACCCCATTGTCGTTGGCAAGAACGCTGCGGTGAACACGTACACTAACATCAGCCCTGGTGCCATCATCCCCGAAGGCGCCGTGTACGGACCCCACATGTCATCGTTTGACGAGCCTTCACCCGACGACTACGTCACCCTCAACCGCACGGAGGTCCCTGACCCGCACTGGTTTATGAAGATCTTCGTCGCAGGCCCCATCATCTTCACCGTCTGGTTCATCTCGTATATCCCCTGGTTTGCCGCGCTCGCTGGTCTGCTCACACAGACAATCGGCGCCAACGGCCTCACCAACCTCCAGGCGATCATCCGCTGGTTCGCATCGCCCACTCGGATTGGCTGGCACACGCTCGCCCGTATCTGTCGTGAGCTGTTCCCGTCCGTCATCCAGGTCTTCCTCGGCATCCTCGTCAAGCGCACCCTCGGCTTCCACAGGGAGATGCTCGTCGAGGAGATGTCGCAATGGACGCTCACCCGCCGGTACATCTACAACTCCATCCTCAGCCAGCAGACGATCAAGTCCGCGTTCGACCTCATCGGCTCGCACTACGAGATGACGTCCAGGATCTACCGCGGTATGGGCGCGAAGATCGGCCAGCGCGTGTACTGGCCTGGCTCTGGCGTATACTGCCCCGACCCGGAGTTGCTCGAGATTGGCGACAACGTCGTCTTCGGCTCTCGCTCTGAGATCTTCACCACCGACTCCATCGGCTCCGCCAAGGTCACCATTGGCTCAGGCTCGATGATTGCAGATCGCGTTGTACTCATGCCCGGTACGAGGGTCGGCCGCAAGGTCGTCATGGGCTCCGGTGCTCTCGGCAAGCGCAACGGCGAGTACGGCGACGGGTCTGTGTGGATGGGTAACGACCGCGGCGAGGCTGTTTGCTTCGGTAAGCCGAACAAGGAGACCACCGACGAAGTGCAATCGACACCGTTCGGCCGCGCGTTCTACGACCACGAAGCGTCCTACTACGTTTACCCATACTGGCTGCTCCTCATCATCTACTTCTCCATCAGCGGGTTCAGCGCGGCGTACTGGGCGATGGGTCCTGTTGCGGTCACGCAGATCGTCAACGCCATCCGTCTCTACCACCCTGGCCTTCACCTCTTCAACGGCAGCGCATCCGAGCTGTTCATCCTCTTCGGCCTCGTCGCGGCGTGCTTTATCCTCGTCCTCAGCTCCATGTCGGTCCTCATGCTCTTCTGGGTCATCGGCACCAAGTGGCTCATCATCGGCCGCCGGCGCGAGGGTCGCTACGACTGGGACCAGAGCTCGTATTGCCAGCGCTGGCAGCTGCACCTCACCGTCGCCAAGCCGCTTCACCGTGGCTTCGACAATGGTGGCATTCTGGGCGGTATCTCTGGCTCGGCATACTTCGTGTGGTACCTCCGCGCGATGGGCGCGAAGATAGGCCAGAACTGCTCCATCTTCGCGGGTGGCAAGGTCGGCCTGATGACCGAGCCTGACCTTGTCGAGATGGGCGACCGGGTCGCGATCGATGACTGCTCGGTCGTTGCGCACATCAACTCACGCGGCAACTTCTCGCTCAACAAGCTTCACATCGGGTCCTCGTAAGTCTTTCCGTTCGAGTCAAGCCTATGACACGACGCTCACTATGGATCACAGGTCTGCAATGCGCGCTGGCTCACGTCTCCTCTCCGGCGCATCAATGGACGAGCACTCAATGCTATGCGAGCACACACTTCTAACATCCGGCGAGACGGCCATGGCTGGCGCCGCGTACGCTGGTTGGCCCGCGCGCCAACTCGACGACATCTTCTTCCTCGAGCGCGTGCCCTCGGGCGTGTCGCAAACCGGCGCGCAGCCGCTCGTGCGAAGCTATAGCCGCATCGAGCACATTCGCCGCTCGATGACGCACACAGGCAGTATCTTCAACGATGCGACGGACTCGTCAGACAGTTCGACTCACGAGAAGGATGCATCGTCGAAGACTGGTCTGATGGTATAAGGGAGGGGGAAGGAGAGGGGGATACGACAACGGACTCGATGGTTTCAAAATTTGTGCTTGATCAGTGTCGTCATATCGTGTATCAGGAATAGGGCTTCATTCTCCCGCTTAGAGTTTTCCACATCTATCTGTAGCATAGCAATGTTTTGAATGGTGAATAACAGAAACTCATCAAACAGCTCTCTTGGCGTGATGCACGCCCTTGACTTTACTCGTACATATCGAAGAACTTCTCTTCTTACTCATAGCATTGACCATAGTCACTTGCGGAAGTTCGCGAAGCGCGCCGTGTATCTCTCGGTGATATACGCCTGGTTCGGAACGCTGCGTTAATGGTCGTCGTTCGGGGATTGCACGCACAGTACGTCACCTCATCAAAAGTGGCCTTGAAGCTATCCCTGGCGAGTACGTCGGAGAAGTATTTCCCGAACCTGGCAAAACGTCCACTGCCAGAGCTCAGGGTCTCGAGGACCTTCGGACCCTCGCCTGCCGGATATCCGCCGAAGTCGTTCAAGAGGATGACGCGGGCACGCCCCAAGAAGGGGGAGATGGCTATGTCTGCGGCAGAGTAAGGGCCGATAGCGTAGCCTTCGGCAGGCAGCAGGCTTTGGAGGTATTCGATGGCTTTGTAGAAGTCCTCGGCGGAAGACTTTCCCTGGCTGTACGCCTGCCATGCTGGGACGAACTTGGTGGACACGCCGTCGATGAAGAAGCGTGTCTTGGCGCGGAGGACGGGGTCCGTGGGCAGAATGCCAGACTCGGGGAAGAGATCGGCGATGAACTCGACGAGGATGAGGGACTCGGCGAGCTTCACAGACTCGGGGGAGGGCTGGTCTGGGGGGACGTCTGGGCCACCATAAGCGATGGCGGGAACCTGTGTTGCAGCTAGGTCAAGTCAACGCGAAATATATGTTATCAGGGCATTGAAATACCTTGCTTGCGGGGTTTACTTTGGGCGCGTACCACTCCGGTTTGTTCTGAAGGTCGATCTGGTACTGGATGTTGGGCGCCTTCGCCTCCTGCAAGGCTATCTCCGCCTGCGGGTATCCTAAGTCAACATCGACAGATGTATGCGTACTTTGCAGATGTATGACCGCACCCTCTGAGCATATGGGCAAATCTAGAAGTTGACAGGTCAGCGGCAAACCCTCCTCAGGGTCATAAGTCGCACATACCTTGGCAGTGTAGAGGACGATTCTCTCTGGCATGGCGTGAGGTGGACTTCGAAGTAGAGTAAGTGCTCTATATCTCAGGCCAAAGCTCCTTATATACTGTATTCCCAGGGAAACATGAAGACATTGAGTTCAGGACTGCGCGGTGTGGACGCAAGATGGTGTCATCGTCGAGCTGATAAAGCATACGTTCACATGCCCCTCTTCCGGGCCTTTGGTATGATGAACAGACCGAGTATATTGGATGCAAACCTACTTAGTTCAGAGGCTTTGTAAGTCACATTCGAACAGCGGGGGGGGGGGGGGGATTCAAATCGCTTGAACGTACTGAGCAAGAAGGAAACGCAAAGTTCAAACGCTGAGGCCTGGTCGACGGGCGTCTCTGCTGAGTTCACCTCGGACGTCCACGACCGTACGCCTCGGTTGGCTCTCTCTTCACCTTCATCTTGGTACTACAGTACTCGGCGACTGTTGAGCGATAGGTGCTTCCTTGTTTGCATCACTATCTCCTACGGGCACGCTACATGCTATGATCGCGATTTGCGTCATCCCGGCCCTCTCTCAAGCTCAAGGTTATTTCCACGAGTCTGAGGCTTGTCTTGCATGCACTCGTACGGGATGATGTACACGATTCCTACGCAAGCGATACGGTTTGGTATATGATGCACATTCACGTCTGCTACGGAATCCGGAGCCAAGCGGCTATGCAGAGCAAAGCTCAACTCAGGCGACTCTCATCGTTTCGCGATCGATGCACGGCTCGCCCAGGCAGATGCCGAATATGAATCGCAAGGGTACAGTGCCTTACAAAACTGTTTCCAGAAATCACGTGTTTTTACCATTTCTGGAATATCTCCGCAACGACTTGATAAAATATTA